>JAZGTI010013007.1:2469-15210 GCA_036877585.1 Botia kubotai
TTGTTCATTTCTTCTCTTTAGGTTCAAAATCTAAAAAAAAAAAAAACATTATACAAGGTAAAATAAAAACATTAAGAATGGAAAGGACAATGCTCAGTCCTGTTTTTTGGGGGGATATTGGGAGATGCTTCAGTATGTTGCCATGGCCCTCTACATAAGCACGTATTGTAAGACTAGATTAGTAATCAGTAAAGTAAGATTTGGCCAGTAGATGGCAACATACTCTAAAAAATAATAGAGGGAAACTGTTTTTGCCTGGTCAAAAAAGACCCTATTAGGATTTTAAGAAGTTAATAAGCAAATTGCATTCTTATTGCTTTGATTAATATGTTTTAACTGGCATCAAGTTTTTAACACTCACTAATTCAGTGTGAAACTTCTAATTTCTTAATCATGTTGGAAAATCTTTTTTTTCGGATGGAAGAAATGCTAATGTATTTCAGAGGGGGGAAATACTTGACCTGCATCAATTAAACAAATTTAAGAGATTGTTAATTTTCACAAATGAATTAGCCACCACAGAGTCCTGAGCTGAACCCCATTTAAAGACTTTGAGATGTTGTGGTAATTGGTTTCACTCTCCTGTCGTCAATACAAGATCTCAGCCAAAAATTAAAAGTTCAACTCTGGATGGAAATGGAAGTTGTGACGTTGTGTAAGATTGTCAAAACAATGTAATAACAAACGTGTGCTGGAATGAAAGCTAAGAGTGGTCCAGTATTGTGCATATATAACTAATGCTCTGATCTGACCTAAAGCCACAGCAGTATATTGATATCTATTATATATTGATGTTTTCCCAATTTCATTATAAGACTGAGAGAGTAATTTGGCTCTCTTTTAAAACAGCGGTAATGATAAAATGCACTATTGTCATCAAGAAGTACTTTGACTGTAAAATTATAAGTTCTCACCAATTAAAAATGTTGATGTGAGAGTCTGTGAAAGGTATGAAAATGTATCCCTGAGCAACACTCAGTGCAGAGTTTTCACACTGCTTTAAAACCCCTCATCCGGTTATGATACATGTAATCTTATCACTGTCCTTCAGGAGGAGACAAAATACAAACAACAAACGATCAACATCTGGTAGCATAAAGATAATGTTTTAATGATTGATTAATTGATATTTATTACCTTTTAATTGCATTACATACTACATTTCTGTAATATGAACTGAAGGCCTGCATGTTTTTATTCTGTTTAAGATTATGATATATAATATTTGCCTGTGGTTGGCACATGGCTACATTTCTCAAGGTTGCAGTGTTGTGTGGAGAGCTGTATCAGATTTCTGACATTAACATGCAATAGTGCATCCCACAACATGAATGGATGATAAGAAGGTCTCAAAATACATTACTTCATGCAAAATGCATTAAAACTGTTTACTTCATTATCCATCCTGCTGTGTACTTCACATTACAAACTTGAGAAGCACAGAAGTGTCAGGAAAGCATCCAATTATATCTGATTTTGCTATCGCTCATTAAAAATTGTAGCTACAAATGTGTGTGTGACAGTGGGGGTAGAAGTTGTGGAAGGGGTGTATTGGGTTAATGAATATTTCCTTTTTGACTGAATTCTACCTTTACTCCTAATCACTTTTCCTGTCTGAGAGAGGAAGTGTTTGATACAGCAAAAGAAGTATTGTCTTCAGTGCAGATGAAATGTCTTGAACTGCAGGTGTAAGTTTATAATGGGTCTGTAGGGACCAGCAATGGTACATCATCTCACCAGACCTGTGACAAACACACATGCCATTAGCACTGACTAGAGTGGCTGTTGATTGTCTGTGAAGTTTGGCTTTTTACACCTATTTCCAACTTTTTGTTGTTAAATAATATAATTTCTTGAATCTTGAAGAGTTACTGATTTGTATAGCTTTTTGCAATATAATGTTATAATGCAATTATTTTCTTATTTTAATAAAATTCACTAGTGAAATATGTTTAACAATTTATTTTGATTTTGGTATTTGACTTTTATTTGTTTAAAAGTATTGAAGATTACAAATCAAAAAGAGCTTTTAAATATTGCAATAATCATTGAATTCATCACTTTATTTCATTCTCAGGATTGTTTACAAATATAAATGTTTGAAAAATTACAATGAAACCAATATTTACAAGTAAAAAATTGTGCCGTTTATAATTATGCAGTGTGCAACATTTATCCAATTACATACATTACAAGTGAGATCCATGAAACAACACTTTTGTTTGCCATTATTAAAACAAAAACAATTATAGAACAGACATGTGAAAACATTGTTTAGACACATAGTTTACATTGTTTAAACATTGATAATACATTCTCAGTTAAACTGAATATTTGTGAACACCTGTTCCACAAAATGGTGCAAGTAATTAATCTCACAGTGTTCAAATATCTTGTTATATGATATGATATGTTTTCAGAGACATTGACATTGGAAAAAAAATCAGACGTTAGAATAGACTTTGTAAATCTGCTTTAAGTGCAGGGTACTATAGGTTTTACTTTTTATTTGTAATTATTTGAATTGTTTTTATCCACAGAAAATACACATCAGGATTTTAGACAACATAATTTATTATGCTTATTACTTAATAAAAAGTGTTTTTAAATGGCTTATGATCATCAATTTGCACTTCAGCATCTGCAGGGTCTAAAACATAACCCTTGCAAAAAAATAAGACATAATTTTCATAATTAAAGCAGAATAACATGTCTGCGCAATGGTTTCTTCACCAGCATCTTCCACCTCTCCCCGTCCTTCATGTCCATCTTTTATCCTCTCCCTGCTTTTTGTTTTGAATCTCTGAAGATCATTGGTGTGTGTGAGTATATGGGGGGTGCAGTAAAAAGAAAGCATGTGAGAGTGAACGTGGGGTACCGGAGAAACATGCTGCATTGCCCAGGGCAGTGTGGGTAATAAAGTCATTAATTCAGCTGATTAAGTTGGCCTTTGGGTTAAAGAAAAATCATATCTGTCTCTTTCTCAGATGTAACTGGGGACACACAGAAGAGGCGAAAATGCCAGCTAATTAGCAGACGAAAAGAGAGCGAATGAGCACAGAGGGAGGGAGCGAGGGATGGGGGCAGAAAGGTGCTTCCACTGAACTCTTAATGAGACATCTTCGGGGGTGAGGGAGTGACACACTCATCAAACCACACACACACCCGCACCCACAGATCTAAAAGACGCGTTCCTCCTCAGTCGCACAGTGCTAACTAATGATCCACAACTAGAGAGCGACCGAGAGGGCTAAAATGTCAGTCGATGCACGGTTTTAATGAGCTTGTTGTGAAAGGCGAGCGTGGTGAGTAAAAAGAAAATTACAGCGAAAAACATCGCCAGCGATGACCCATCATGCTTTCCTGGAAGAGAGAATGTACCAGCTGACTCAGGCTTTGCTTTATTTGCCCCGTTTAATATAAGCAACCTGTATCTCTCGAGAGGGCTTTGTGCACGATTGCTTCATGCCATTTTCCCTTTAAGGACAAGGTCAGGTAGATCTTTCCCTCGATGGCAAAGTGGCTGACAACAGATAGGTCTTGTATTCCTCTTATTTGCCCACTAGTATCAGGCTTGTGCTTCATCCCACCTCGCAGTCTTTTGTGTGCGTGTCCAGAGCTCCTCTGTTTGAGTGACATCACTGCAGACATTTTACACGACGCATCATACTGACTGACAGGAGACGGCTGCATGGACCTGTCAATCACAGTGCAAGATGGTAGACACAGCAAACAGGGACCAGGAAGTTCACAGATGCCTGTGATCAGTCATCAATGCATGCTGCTTGCTTAAACTGCCTGTCCTTATTCCTTTCATTTGGTATGTATTTAAAATGCAGTAAACTGAACAGCTTAAGATAAAGTGAGTTCAAAATTAATAATAAACATTACGTATTAAATTTGAATATAGTCAGAATCAAAATGAGCTTTGTTTTATTGTCTGCTTATTTATCTTAGAGACAGAAACTTCCTGCGCACAGAAAATACAAACAGGGACAGACATAAATACAGAAATAGACAGAATGACGTGAATAGATCCTACTTAAAGATATGCAATTATGTAAAAATTTAAAAATTTCCATTTACTTGCAATACAAATATTAATAATGCACAACTAATCGTAATATCATATATTTTGAATAATACATTTTCATAATGTACAGTTTAAGATAACCCTATGTATTACCAATATTTAAGCATTACAGATATGTTCTGTTTTAAAAAAGCTGATTTCATAAAATACTCTGCTTTACTGGAGGCAACTAGAAAGACACATCACATAATGTTGTTAATTTTTGTTCCTTTGGTTTGTACTTTGCTTATATCTGTATTTCTTGAACTATGTATGGTATCATGTCATAGTATTACTGCATTGGTGCAAAATACCAAAACACAGCAAGTATGCTGTTAAGGACTGTGCTGTTAAGGTCCAATAAATCAGCAGCCGTGTAACTATTGGAATGCCTCTTGCCCAATAAGATTTCAGGAATGTCGCAGTTGTCATAATTTAAATGATACCAAAAAAATTCCCACAGAACCTACAAGAAAACCAATTTATGATGTTTTGGATACAGTTTCTACTGTAAGGGATAAAAACAAACAAATAAAAAGTCAAATTACAAATAGTTCAGGGTTTGAAGGAGTAACAGTATGTTTTATTTGCAAACATACTCTGTATATTTTGATTTGATTCTGGAAAAATTCCATTAAAAGAATGTTATCTGTTGCATTAGCAATGAAGTGCTGGGTCTCTGCTGGTTTGTGTTTTGAGCTGACTGACGTCCTCTATGTATTTCACTGCAATATTCACTAGACCTTCACCAGCAGACACTGTACAAAACAACAGAATGCTCTGCTGTTTTCTTTCTATATTTTACAGACAGGATGGTTTTATTCAATAGTATAAAACGTACATTTTGAAACTGAAGGCAAGTATAATGAACCAAATTATGTGTGTTTTCGGGATGTTATTAAGACAATTAAAGTATTTTTTTTACACTTTGTAAAATACTTACATTTAGGCTGCTTTATATATTAAAGGCAATATTATTGTCATTTGATGCACAGGGAACATGTAAAATAGCAAATAATCACTGGATTATGCAGATATGGCTGCTGTTTTAGCTAATGTAAAATAGGGAACTGCTGTCTTAACTTACCACAGATGATTATGTAAATTATGTTGTATATATCTTCCTTATACACTGCCACATATAGTGGTATATACTATATGGAAGAAATACAGTGGTAATCAGGTTCTATACAAACTGCACTTTAGTTTTCAGTAATTGGCTGATGGGACACTGAACATCCTGGTAAATACATCTCATGCACACTTAAGAGGAGATGGCAGAGAGCCCTCATGTCATGAAAAAGCCTTGAAAGATCCTCTCTCAGGAACACCAGACTGTTTTTGACTGTGTGAGGCCCTTCATGGCATGTTTGAGGTAAACTGGGCCTCATCTGGCACAGACTCTTCAATTGATATTAAGATAAAATAAACCTTTTTCAAGAACAGTTTTCAGGGCTCAGCTTCCCGTCTGCTTTTGGGCTGGAATTAAAAGCACTGCTGAGACAGCCCAGAGGCAGACCTTAGAAAAAAGACACAATAACCTTAATCATTCAGAAACTGGAAACATGAGGTAATATCTCTTTATTTACTATGTATACAGTATGCTGGCACTTCCAAGCATGTGCTAAAATAATGCCTTGAAATGATGCTTTGTTGTTTGAATGTTTGCTTATATGTTTAGGGTGTATTTGTCATTGATAAATGGATGGATTTTAGCCATTGTTGAGTTTTGTATACTGAGTGTTGATATCTGTGCACACCTGGTTGACACATCATTCTAAAATTAAACCAGGGATAACAACTACACCTCATCTGCTTAGTTGTTTATAATTTTTTTGTAATATTATTAATATAACATATGAAACACAAAATTATAACATAACATTACATAACAATAACAAACTCTTACATCAGATTTAAGAATTAATGATCAATCTTATTTTTCTTTTTTTTATAACTTTTTTCATATCTTTTCATATCTTACTTATTCATTTTTATTTACACTTCTAATACGTTCCTTCTAACCACACTTGATGTCTTGCTTCCAATCTGTTTTGTCCAACTTGTTCTCAGTCACATCACTCCTTTATCATCCCTTCATTCCCTTGTACCGTGATTTCACAGTCCATCCTGCAGTCTTGGAGCAGCACGGCAGAGCTGGTGTACAGAAACCTCTTCCCCTCAATAATGAAAATATCACAAGAGACCCAGAGGGGTGCTGCTGACCTTTATCGGCCTTGTGCATTATTGCCACGCTTGCTTGCTCTTTCGTAAAATGCCTGGCCACACTCTTCTCCCCGGGGCAATATGCCTGAGTGACTGCAGTAGATTGAGTGCTTGTAGATCTATACCCTGTGTAAATAATTTATCACCCTCAGATGCTGCTGAGGACGGGGAGAGGGGAAATAAGCAGCTAGGAGTCTGGGAAAGAAAAGAGGGCTTGTATTTGTGCACTGCATTGCACTCAATTACTGACTGACTTAAAAATGCTGGGAGAAAATGAAGTTGAGCTTGAGAAAAACAAAGCGAGATTGGCTATTCTCTGCCTGGGTCTATTGATGGTGTAGCAGAAAATTCGCAGCATGTGTTTACAGGAAATAGTTTTTAAGGCATGTTAAAGGAGGCTACTATCAGCTGTGGTGACTGCAATGATGTTAATACAGTTTTCCAACAGCCCGCTGAGATTTAGCTGTATTGACAATATAATCAATCGTCTCTACAACGACTGATTTACAGAGCTGCAGCTGGGCTACAATACATGATATGGTAAAAGCTATATGATGTGGAAAACCTGTTCATGTATGACTGCTGTATGTATGATTGCACAATAGCAATTGAATAATGTTCTGCTATTATTAAGATACCAGAGCCATACACTTAAAGAAGTGAGATCTCACCATCTTTACATTTAAATGTATTCATTTAGCAGATGCTTTTATACAAAGCAACTTACAAATGAGGGACCACTTTGCCTTAAGAGCCAACATAAGCACAATCTACAAGGCTATCTACAAGTAGGAGTACAACAACACAAGTGAAGAGGTTTTTGTGTGTGTTTTTGTTAGCGTTTACAATGTTAAACAAAGTTAAGCAATGGGAACTGAAGGTTTAGTCAAGTGTATAACCAACAGGTGTGTTTTCATTTGTTTCTTGAAGGTTGTGATGGTCTCAGCAGGGAGGGTGGAGGCTGGCAGCTCAATCCACCAGAAGGAAACAGACACCTTGAAAATGTTGAAAACTGGATTTGTAAGACAGAAATACTCATTTGTATTTAATATGTGCATCTGTATTGGCATAAAACAGCTGTGTAATGTTTACATTTATGCATTTGGCAGATTATTATTTAAAGAAACATTCAAGGTATGTGTTTTCTGAAAATGAAACCACAACCTTACTGAAGGGACACTGTCAAAATTTGGCAGTATTGCTTTGAACTGAGTATAACATTATTAGTCAAAATGATAAAAAATGCATAATGATTGACAGAACCCATTTTCCAGTTTGCGACAACTACTTTTTTAATGTGACAACCTTTTTTTTTATTTTTCTGACCATTGTTATTATTTTTCATAAAGTAATGTGAAAGGACAGAACTTTATGAATTTGTTTTGATAAAATAATCTTCATTCAATTAGTCCTTAATTTTATATTATGTAGTTTTATTATGACTGAGGCTATAGGGCTATATATTATGATTTTGACCGGCTAAACACAAAGGTGGTCAATATAAAAATTGGATTCTGTCAGCATTTTGTATTTCTCTAAAGGAATGTTTACCACAGCATGTGTCGATGTTTGTTAATCGCCCTCTAAAGATACTGGAGGGTTGGGCCCTCACAGTGGAGTCCTTAGTAATAGACTCCCGGCCATCTGGAGCTGGTGAGCTTAATCCAAGGGGGTTCTGTAGAACAGAGGCCCAGGCCGTATTGAATGTGCATAGCCTCTAACCTCCAGAACCACTCCAGGAAACTGCTATGTTCAGATCTGGTCTCAGAGGGTCACCTGGGCAATGGGCCAGAGTCATTGTTTCATACTGATTTATAGGTGGCTGTGGCTGTTGTCAAAACACTTGTGGTCAGATATAATATTATATCTGAGCACATATATCAGATATAATATGAGCCTAGCATAGATGGTAAAAAAATGCCAGGAGAACATTTTTGCAAACACAGTTAATGTTAATACATACAATAGTGCCCCTTTGGCAACAGTCAGAATGCCACGTGAACTTGCATTGCTGCTTAAATTGCAACAACACATTTCAAAAAACAATACAATTAAACTTGTGAAATCAGACTTGTGTAGACAGAAGTGTTTTTGGTCATCTCTCTCTCTCTCTCTCTCTCTCTCTCTTTAAATATATGTTTATACAAATGTTTCTCACAGTACACATTTTGTTTCAGAACAGCATGTTTGAAACTTAAAAATCTCAAAACAAAAGCTAATGATTGCATGATAATGATTTTACATTGATCCAACTGTAATTAAACACATCCCTTAACGATCCATTTAGACTGTAGTAAGCACTTAAAACTCTGCACAAACAGTCCACATGCACTACCAGCTGAAACATCTCTGCAGAGAGGAGATGAGGTGCTCCACTTCAGGAGCACAAACCAAGAGAACCCAATTAGCAGTGATTTGTGGCAAAGGAGGAGATACGTACAGGAACAAATGACGACGGGTGAGGGAAGTGACAGAGCCGTGATTAATGTGGAAGCTGCAAAGCACGGAAATGAGAAAGACAGGACTAACAGTGGGACGCTGTCTGACAAGTACCACCTGACACACCTGCGACAAGAAGAGTAGAAGAGAACAAAAGAGAATTGGTTTCACTAATCCTATGGGGCTGTTGTTGTAAATAGGTTAAAAAATGGAACATCTTAAAAGAGAGACAGGTAGAGAGCTAATGAATGTACTAGTGATTGGGCTGTTATATCGGCCAATGATGATAACTGCGCCTGATTGGCTGATTAACAGGGGTCCGTCTGGTGTCGGTTCCAGAATCTGCAGACACAGTTGTCCCTGCATAATGATTTCAGGATAAGAATTTTAAGTCAGTATTGGAAAGTTGTGTTTAATAAAGGGTTATTTAAATTAAAAAACAGGGTAGTTCATTTAGGTACATTTTATTTCATATGTCTCATGGTGACAGAAAATCACAGATGAGGTCACTTTAATATCTCAATTGCTTCGCCTAGGCAGCAATGAGAATACATGGAGAATAAATGGAAGCTTTTGCTTAAGTCTTTTGTGTTTCAAGAAATTTCCTACATTTTTTATTACATGTATCCAAACCCAGATTATTTACATTTATTGCATAGCTCCATACTCTTAAAGTGTATTTCACCAAATGTATCATTTGCAATTTCAGGAGAAACATTTAAAACAAAGTTCATACATTAAACACAAACTGAAACTGCATTAAATCTCCTGCGCTATGACAATTTCCTCTGGGGAAG
Organism: Botia kubotai; assembly: GCA_036877585.1. Classification (NCBI taxonomy): domain Eukaryota; kingdom Metazoa; phylum Chordata; class Actinopteri; order Cypriniformes; family Botiidae; genus Botia; species Botia kubotai. The sequence goes on from JAZGTI010013007.1 coordinate 12,004, forward strand.
GTTTATTTTTTAAAAGTCAATTTAAATATCCACTTATAAGATTTAAAATGACCGTGATAAAGATATAAACGTGGCATTTGGACCAAACTAATGATGTCATTACTAAAGACAGCCTTGTGTTTAGCTGCTTAACGACTTCCTCTTGGCACAGTGTAATGATGCTTTTGGAGGCTTCTAAAACACTCTGGGTCTCTTTTTTATTCCTTTAGGTCATTAACTGGATGGAAATCACAGCCTTGAGATGGAGTCAAACACTCAGCCTGGCACTGAATTTGTTAGCTAAATATTCCTGCCATGTCTGGCTACCCGGAACGCTGTTCTTTGGCTGTCATGGTGATGGGTCGGTATGTGGAGTATCCCGTGGAGGACTGTTCACTAAGCTAATTAAAATGCAAGAGATAGTTATGGGGCTGATATGCCCACCTCTCCCTCACCGGTACTCAGTCCACAGTCAATTCTCTCTCTCGCTCTCTCTTTCTGGCAACACTAATTGACCAAGGGAAGCACAGCAGCAGTTCTCTCTCTCTTTCTTTTTCTCCATTCCTCTCTTGTCCTTTTCCTTTGTATCTCTCCCCTTGTTCTCTTAGTGCTAATAGAAACTCTGCTGCCCCCCCCTCTCTCCTGTCTGCCTCTGCTAATTAAAACTATGCTGAGACAGAAAGAAAGCAAGAGAGAGGGCACACATATATATTCTGCTGCGTGATTAACTAAGAATTCAAGACCTTATTATACAGCAGCCCTGAAGCTACAACACAAACCTTTCTCCTGTTCTGTATTGCTTTTGATCACAAGTGATTCAGATGTTCTCCACAGTAAATAATAACAATATTTTCAAAATATCTCTATTATAAAATTTTTGTAAAATATGTCTTTAGCCAAATGGTTAAACTTTGGTTTTGAAATAATCTTTTTATCTAAGATCTTTTATATGTGTGAGTGCGTTCACAGGGTTAAACCTCCAAACTTTTCTGTTTAAGACACAACAATTCTCTCTTTGGACTCCAGCTTCAGTGTATTCAGTGGCGCCACCGCGCTGCTCAGCCTTTCCTAAACCCTGTCTGATAAGTCGCAGCCCACTCGAAGCTGGAGGAGGTGAGGGAGGGATGAAGAGAAGCAGGTGAATTCTGGCTGGCGTCCAGGGAGGGAAAGACGGGTGCTTTGTAGGTCAGTGCTGATGGGAGGCACAGAGAGGTAGAGGCCTTGCTCATGTTCCCCCATTCTTTGCAGTACCAACCGGTTCTCCAATTACTGATGGAGCTCTTGTATCTTTCTCTCTCTTTCTCTCTGTCTTCTCTCATCCTCCTTGATACCACACCAGAAAAGGCCTCCCTTAAGACACAGGAGGACAGTAACAAGACAAAGATTTTCAGGATCGGTAGAGGGGAAAGAAAGGTTGTGAAATATTAAACATGACGAGGTCTCATTGGAATGAAGTGCTGTGTTTTTCATGTGGAAATTTCTAGGTCTCCTGAAATATACAAGTGGCAGCTCTGCTATACTATCTGTAATAAGTTGGCTAGAAGATTTACAGCAAATACTTTATAACATGTTTTGCTAAGGCGTTTTGCAGAACGTCAGACTACGCAAGTTCTTCATCGCAACATTTTTCAGTAACTTTTATTGAAAATATGGTGCAATGATAGTGTGCAGAGATTCAGTTCTTACTTTTCTTATGTTAAAGTTCTTATCGGTTCTTATGGTCCTCTTTTAAAACTTCTATTCATAGACAGCTATAACACCTGGAGAAAGCTTCTATTAACATTCCTATTCAGCTCGACGGCGGTTGCTTGGCCAGCACATTCACCCCCAGAAGTGCTCTGCATGCTTGCTGTTATATTTGCATATGGGCCCCCATTTTTTAGCCAGTCAGTTGACCTATGGCAGCATACAGTCCAAAGGTGTCAGAGGAATTTATATGTTGCATGGAAAAAACGATTTATTAAATGTATTTGTCAACAACCAAAAGTTTTACATACGGCATCTAACAGCAGGGGCTAAATGTTGAAGCTAACCAGCCAAACCGTTACTTCTGTGAGTCACCTCCTTTCTACTTCCTGTGAAGACGACACCGTGGTAACCACTGGTCTGGAGCTGTAGAATGCCTCAGGCCTCTTTTTAATATTTCTTGCACCAATGACACTAGCTGAAATGAAATACTGGTGAGAGGCTTCCGGTCTCAGGACTAAAGCGAAGATGAGACTTTTTACTTCCTCAGCAGACCGCAGGGCAAGCGCGGGCCTTTCATTTGGATATTAACACCACCTCTGTGGTAAGCAAATATGACTTGAATGCAATTATAGCTACAACAGCCCTCTAAGAAGTCTTGATACAAGGAGTGGCTGTGTTTGTTAATAAACAGGCTTAAACTAGTGTGTTACCAGTTTATGCTCATGGAGAGAGACCTGTAGCCTTAAAGTGGCCTAAACATGAAGTTTAGAGGGAGTACAAAGACATAAAAAATTATAATGATAATTTTTTCCCTAATCATGTGAGCCATTTATTATGTTTTTACATATGGATATGGCAATAAATTGCACGTGTAGGCCTGCCGTACACCTGCATTGTGCATGCTAAGTGTATGCGTGTGTGTTTCTGTGGGTGGGTGTGTGTGTGTACTAACCCATGTATTTATTGGTGGCAGGCCAGTTGTCTCTGGCTTGTTTTGCTTGGTCGATAATTTCCTCATTTGCTAGCGGGAAAATAGCTAATTAAAACCCTCTTCAGCTAACAGCCTGTTTGGGAGTATGCTAATGCAGTCCTGTGTTGGCTTCTGTTTCCGCCCTTGTTCCCCCCATTATAGCTGTGGAGCAGGACATTGACAGAGCTCATATCTGTGCTGCGGGTGTGAGCCAAAAAGCCCATTTTCCCATTTAGAGAGAAATTCTTTGAAGCAGACAGATTCCTGAGACTTGCCAAATTTCATTAGATTGTAAGTAGTGAAATAGCTGCTAATTACACTATTACATTATATGGCACTGTTTGGTGTCATGTAGGAGATGTTTGTATATTAGTTAACTATATACCTGAAGTACATTTTACAACCTGAATGGTTCAACTGTATCCTCAGGAATTGTGTAAAAATTGTGTAAATAAATATATACAGTGCAATTTATGGTAACGCTTTAGATTACAACCCGCAAAGAACCGCTTAAGTACACTGAACTTACGGTGTAAGTTTCTGTAATTACAGTGTACCTATAAAGAACT
>JAZGTI010013008.1:0-15210 GCA_036877585.1 Botia kubotai
TGGAAAATCTGTAAAATAAAATATAAAACTTAAAAATAAATTATATATATTTAATAATAAAAATATATATTTTATAAATAATAATATAGTAAATTTTTTTTACAGTGTGGGTATTAGTGTGTATGAATATAGTGAATATAGTGTGTATGGCGTGTATGAATAATCCATGAGGAAAAACATTCATGTTTACATACACAGGCACACAAACCCTCATGCATTACACGTGTGACCTTCCAGAGGTATTTTACCCTCCACTGTTTTATAGCTGCTGAGGGACACAGTCAAATTAAATTACCTCCCGCCAATCAGACAATTAATCAAAGTGTCTTTGGCACAAGGTCAGATGTGTTTTCACAAAGTAAATGTACACGCAGAGAGTCTCTAAAGTCTGGCCCGATAAGGCCCGACTTCTCAATCAGATGATTAATGATGGAGAAAACGGGCCTGCAGTACTTACAGAGCCCGATTCTGACACAAGACAGATGTTAATCATTCTGCAGGAGACACACTGAACAGACACCATCTCATCCAGTCTTCAGTCACCCGGGTCAAAGGTCAGACCTCTCGCAGTCATAACAGATCACAAATGATTAGATCCACGGTGTGCCCAACCGACACCACAAGGAACCGTAAAATTAAATGTGACTGCACGTCAGTACAATAGAGAGGCATTTTAATTAGAAATTCAATCAACGTACGGTAGAATTACTCACTGTCATTACTTGTTACGTTTTTTCCTCTTTATGAGGAATAAACAAACGGGGACGAAAAACAAGAATTCATCCACTTGAGTAGATTTGTGGAGAAATTCACGATACATCAAAGAGACAATCAAAATTACAATTGACCTTGTGCAGCAGGACAAATACCACCTCTATTCCCCTCATGCTTTAGAAAAATATATTTCACTGTTCATAAATAAATAGAAAATACAGGACATTTGAGACTATTTAACACATTACATTTAAAATATTAAAAAAATTACAGATGTGAATTGTAAATTCTTCAGGTTTATATGACCTAGACTTTCAAGGGACAAAAAAGGGCCCTTGACCAAAAGACATGACATCAGTTCTCAGTTAACGGAGGCCCTGAATGAGAAAACACATCCTGCAGTCAAGAATGAAATAAGATGTTCTGGCAAACATTTGGAGTTTTGCTCTAATTTACAACTCTCATATGCAAGTTGACTCCTGCTAAACAGATAAATGTAAATCCCTGAACACTTAAACAACACTGCTTTTGTTTTCTGCCTGGGTCAAGAGTTTTTTTCAGTTTAGCAGCATATTACTCCAGGTATGTGTGTTTCCTCGCTGTACTTCTGATTCAGACTGCGTGCCTCATCTGTTTACTGTAAACATATGGCACAAACATGTTCTCTTTGTCCTTCCAAAAATACACTATGGATTCTGATTCTGATATAATTCGATTACTAGTCCCTGTTCTGGGATCAGTTCGACTTAAACCTTATTTATTAATCAGCAAAATCAATTAAACTCTTTAGTTATGGACTCTGTAAAAAGCACTCATAACGTTTGATTTGCTTACTCGATTGCTTGTCCTGTTCTTCATTTACATGTTGCCGTGGAGAAATGTGTCCAAACATAAATCAGCTTGTTCTTTGCTGACCTGACGCATCTCCGTGTATTTACAATATCTGTCAAGCTTTGATCAGAGCCGTCATTCACACAAATATTATAATAAAATCACACGCAACAAAACATACAAATTGTTAGAGAACAATTAAAACACCAGGACAGCTCTCATCTTCGTACTTGAGATATTACATTTAAATTTGACATACTGCATAAAAATAAATCTCTTCTTTATTTTCTAAAGAAAATAAATATTTTCTTTGGGAGTCTAGTGAAATTTTCACACAAGCATATGAAAAAGAACGGTTCTATAACGCAAACGGAACCCTGATCTGTTACATGTTGGTACATTTTCATAGAAACAATAAAGGGACAAATGCACAAGTTCACCAAATTTAAAGCAATAATGAAATACATGAATTTCATATCCAGCACAATATGTTGTGACAATTTGGACAGCTAAGCACACTTGACCAAACAAAGCGAGAGAAGCACCACAGATAAACATCAATGAGTTGTTTTGACAATGTCCTGAGAACAATAAACCAGAAACCAAAACTAAATTTAAAAACCAAAACTCTTAACATTTAGGTTTTGGATGTCTGGTCTGAATTTGTGGCTTTGTGAGTTCTGTTTTCAGAAACACATCATAATGTTTTAGTCACAGCTGAGCTACATCAAACTGTGGTGCTTGGTGTAAAGACTGAATGGTTTTTATGACAAAAGGTGACGGTCTTGTACAATATATATTTTTTAAAACATTAATTATATGTATCCACACACTGTCAAAGTGACTCTTAATTCATGCTCTTCAAACATTCATGTTCATCACTTTTTATGGACCTTGAAATGATTTGTCATGTTTCGGTCCCAGTTTTCTATATAAACGTGCCGGGTGTGAATAAATCCTCTAGGGAATGATTTATGAAATGTGATGGTCGTCTTAGGCTCCTGATATATCGCTTCACCTCAACAAGAAAATGTTTTATCTTTAGTCAAGTACAAACATCACATATGACACAAAGCCTATGTGTGCCTATTTATCCTGCTGGCACATAGATGACAGACTTGTCCAAAGAGCGGATGGGATGGAAACTGACTTAATCTACAAATAATCATTTGGTAGCTATTGACTAATCCCAGCTAACAATTTTAGGTTGTTAGAATGTTTCCCTAATGTTTCCATTGAATAACAAAAACGTTAAAAGTGTTATTTTGAGAGTTTTAGAAACGTCCAGACATTGTATAAACGTTATTGCTTGGTTATAAGAACGTTATTCAAACATTTTTAACTTATGTAAAAAATTTTAAACGTTCCACCAACAAATTAGGAATAACATTTAAAAAAGTTATACTAACGTTACTGCAAAAGCGTTTTTTAATATCTTTGAGAGAACTTTTAGAAAATGTTAGCCAGCGTTCTGAGAATGTTCCCTGTTGGCTGGAATTGTGTTTACCATATATAAAGGGCCGCTGCGAGCTGTAGGGCCCTCCCAATTCATTGTTGATATTACAAGAGGTCAGCACACAGAATTTGTAAGCACCGATTCAACCATGATTTGTAGAAAGTAAGTTTAAATATGATATTTATTTAAAAGGGGTGATTCACACTGTCCAAAGCACTTCGGTTTTGAGTTAAACATATTGTTTAATCTGTGTTTCTGGTCTCCCCTTCATTTCCCATTGTATAATAAGATCTGTGCCATGGATCTGTTTTTCATCATGGACTGCTGGGGCACATTTAAGCTTGATTACAATGGCAATTTTATCTTGCTCCATAAACATCTCACGAGAAGATTCTCGCTCAGCATGTCTGTGTTCTGCATGCAGTAAGACCGCTGCTTTTATTGCAAAACAAAGTAGTTTTTAAGAAGGTTATGATACTTTAAATAAATAATCTCATGATGATTGATCGCCAACATTCTGCAGTTTTTCATAAAAACAGAAAAAACATTTTGAATCTGGGTTCAGATTAATTCCGGTTGCAGACTGAAAGCAGACCCTAACAAATTATGAACACAAGTATACAACATTCTTGCTCGACTGAACAGCAAACAGCTTTTTTGACCGCTGTATAACGGTCTTGTGTTGTTTAAACCTCATTACTCCAATGTGTGTGTGTGTGTGTTAACTGAATTCTGAGGACAAATTCTGAGTGTTGCTCATCATACATGACCTTCACCTCACTTCACTTGACTAGAGATAAAAAAGTCTAAGTCATATAAGTTTTCACATCAACACGTTTGTGTCTGGGTTCTTTACTTGTGGGTTTACCAGTACATTTATAATATTTTTGGAGGAAAAAACAATGTTCTTTGTTCGAACGCATGTGCAAAAAAGCTTCATAATGGACTACTGCTTAGACTTCATTGCTCTGCTATGTAGCATAATTATGACCAATCATAGGAAAGGCCTTACTGAGAGAATGCAGGGATGGGATTGGCTGACCTTTGCCTTCAGATGGGGAAGATGAATGAGGTCAGAGGAGTGGTGACGCTGGCTGATGACGGGTTCTGTGGAGGAATATCAGCAGAGTCTGCTTAGCTTCATGCTGGAGGCAGCTGCACTTGAGTCAGACCCACCATCCCCAAAAAGTACCTGCTATGACCTTTTGCTGTGATCCTCTCCAAACCACAGCAATATTATAATGAGATGGAATCGATCAGAACTGATCCTGGACTAAAAGATCCATCTCAGCTCTTCCATTCCCCAACCAACAGGAGAATTGAGTAAATTACCCATAAGTCCCTCTGGGTTCAGAAGGATTCAGATGGCTCACGGACAGCTTATCTGAGTCGGTTCATACTGGGAAAAAGAATTCATCGTTCCTGTTGAGCATAAGCAGAAAGCAAAGATATCTAATTACAAATTGAAGTCATAGTGCACACGCTGTTTCGTAAATCTTGAAATGAAACAAAATTGAAAACGAAAAAGTGAAATAAAAACACACACACAAAAGGTCAAAAACATCTATTCTGCAGAACAAATGCGAGACAATTCACCAACTTTGAATTCACAAATGTAATATATCACATAGCTTTACAATCTAAGCTGTCTGAAAATCAGAAGGAAACATTTCTTAATGTGTATCATGACAGAGAAGGACATTCTCAGAACGTTGGCTGATGTTGCAGTAATGTTAGTAGAACATTTTTAACGTTATATATGTATGATATATGATATACATCAAAATCATTATTCTTAAATTGTCAGTGGAATGTTTAAAAATGTTACAGAATTAAACATTTGAATAACGTTCTTTTAACTAACCAATAATGTCTCTGAAAACGGGACGTTTTGAACATTCCTATAACTTTTAAAATAACATTTTTTGTTACTTAATGGAAATGGTATTACAACTTAAAATTGTTAGCCGAGTAAATCTCTGTCATTTGCTTTCTGGGTAATCATCAGCTTTAGTGAATTACTGGCCTGAGTCTCTCTCATTATTTCTGAATGCTCTACACTTTGTTCCACTGAGCAGAGTGGAGATAGAAGCTGACAAGCATGGTGTTTTCATGGAGCCCTCACGGCACTTCAGCTGGATTAGAGAAAGCCACAAGTGGGTGATGGAGAGCGGGCGGGGGTGAAGAGTGTGTCCTTGTGAGATCTATCAAATCACTGTATTAAACAAATAAGAGGTGTTTTATCAGTTTAGACAACAGAAGATATTGCATGTGTAACATGCTGTATGCATTTCAACAAGCATGCATGCGACGCAGTTCCAGATCTGAACACTGCAGAGCTACATCAGCATTTAGACTGTCAGAATGACTTTTCAATAAAGATTTTCAAAGGGACAAAGAAATGTCGGATACAATTCCAAACTGAAAAGTGAATGAATCTTGAATCAAACACACACACACACACACACACACTTCTAAACTCGGCTTGATTTCAGTTTAAAGGAGTCACCACAGCTCCTCAAGGTCCCTATAGGGTTGAGTTTAAGGACACCAGAAGAAGTTTTCATTGAAACATCTGAAGCGAAAGCTAAATAGGTAAAACGTTTCATGTCTGTAATAACATCCTTTTGACTTCTGCTGTTTTTCGCTCTGATTTTGAAGAAAGAAGGAAATCATTACAGCTCTCGTGCAAGATGGCAAACTCATCACGTCAGTCAGGGTTCTGCTTTAAAATGAAGACATCTGCTCTTCTGACAAAAGGAATATACATAATGAACTCAAATAAAGCAAAATAAAAAGATGTTTTTACACTGATGGCTGCGGAACCAGAACAGTTATTGACATTAATAATAAAAATATAACATGCATTACTGGCTAATGTAATCAGAAAACATGAACAGTCACAAAACATAATACTGCTCACTTCCAGACACATCATTCCTGCATTTAAAACGGCAGAAAACCCCATCATATGTTTTTAGTCTACCAACATTACTATATAATCTTTGTTCCAAGCATTGATATCTTTTCCTGACCGTTCACATAGTGAGAAGTCATCTAAGGAAAACCGTATGTTTTAAAGAAGTACATCAATCTCTCGTAAAAAGGAAGTGAAGGAGAGACTCAAGCCGTGAGGTGAACTAATATGTTTTTAAACAGCCCATAGATCTTCTCTCTCGCTGTGGACATTTTTCAGTTTCTCTTGAAAAGCCTTTTGTGAACTGCGATATTTCACTGAGCTGCAGGGAAATGAATTACCTATCAGAATTAACAGTAAACAATATGGCATCCATATCCTATAAAATAAATTTGTTAGGGAAGGCAATCATTTCACAGTTTAAATGAGCTATTACAGAGATTTGGTGTATGATGGAGGAGATGCAGTACAGTACTGTTCATAATTCAGACATATTCCCTGTAAACCTTATAAATCTACAACTTCTGTTTGTAGGTGTTTGTGGAGAGAAGGACCATTAACTCGTATTAAAAAATGACCTCTAAACTGTTGCATTTGTTGAGTGCCAATGCCTAGTGTTTCATTAAATTAATAAATCTTGCTTTGCATGCATAAAATACCAGGAATTTCCAAAGAACCAGTAATATATAAAAAACTATATCTTTCAATATCTCTCATTATTAACTCTGTTATTCTAACCTTTGCCTCCATGTGTTCCAAATTTTATATTGACAAAACGTAGCGCAGAGCTATTACGAAACGTTACTAAATTGGAACGTGTTTGGAGTACAGAGTGGGCACTGAATCCCATCAGACTGAACCACTTTAACAAGTGTATTTTAAAGAGATTCTGCATGTTTATTCTCTGTTACACCTCGTTTTGCACCCGTCACATTACAGATAGTGATGATGAATGACTCAATTAGCCGTGGGCGGACTTCTGGAGTCCAGAGACGTGGAGAAGTGAAAAGACTGTAATGAGCCAGGCCTGTGTCACTGGAATGATTCGTCAGTGAGATTAATGAGTGTAAATGAACAGCTTTTGGTGTGAAAGAGTGTAATTCTGCCTAACAGTTTAATTGCCTTCAACTACAAGTATCAGACAAAAGAACCGTTTCCACAAACAAATGCGATGATTTAGTCTGGATTGTTATCCACAAATTAAACGCAGATGTCATTTTAATGGAACCTATATGTGTTTTCAAGCATTAATAAGAACAATCTGCCCCAATCGTTTTGTAGGGAACAGAAAATTGCAATTGGTCCGAAAGATACGCTGCCCCCTCTTGGAAATGTCTTGTACGTTCATGCTGTCAAGAGGAAAGCATCTCATACACAACATCATTACCATTTGCACTGTTGTTTATTTCTAGGTCAGCCCAAAATTGATTAAGGCCCATGTGTATAGCACCTCTTTATCCATAATAACCTGTTGGGTTGCCAAATGCTTGTCGTGACAATTACAGCTGTAATTTGCGATCCTGTGGCACCAGCATTACATCTGTACGTCCCCAAATGCCCATCGTAACGTAATGCACTTCATTAATTTGAAAAAAAAAAACACTCAGATGCTTGTAACCCACGTGACCCTGAAGTGTTATACCAATGAAGCCGAATGCAAGGAACCCATCAGCCCATTTTTACCCAGCGTATTTGAGCCAGACTGAAGCCGGCCAAAGTCAGCAGCAGCTGGCAGCCTCCAGCCACTCACTCTCCAGTGTGACCAGCCTCAGAACCTTCACATGAGTGAACAGAGCTCAAAGCGTTCTGTTACGGCTCAGCGCTGGGCTACAATTTAGATTGTTTGTGGCAATTAATCAGGATTTGAAAGGCAATTCAGCAACCTGTCGAACTGAAACTGCTTTAGCTAAACCTAATGTTTGAAAGGTTTCGCTTCCTGTAACTGTAGTGTGACTGTGTTTAGAGATGTTTAATGGCTTTTAAACAGGCTGCAGTAAGTGCTGCGCTTAATTATTAAACAGTATGTCGCAAACGCTTTAGTAAGAAGACAAACACAAAAATGTACACCTAAATATATAAATACACACATAAATACAAACACAAATAAGCAAATTTATAACAAATTTATATACACAAATTTGTATGTATGTATGTGTGTATATATATATGTGTGTGTGTGTGTGTGTATACATATATGTATATGTATAGTATACTGTATGTGTGTATATATAAATACACAAATAAATAGATATATAAATACACACATGAATAAACACACACAAAAGTAATTATACATACATAAAGTGGTTAGAGAACCACTTTCTAAAAATCTGAGTTAAAGGAGGCTGTTAGTTTTGTGTAAGACTTTGACAGCATGTCACAGTTGTCAAGACATTTCACATACACCCAGACCAGCTCAATCCAGCTGCTGACTTTTCATCTACTGCACTGTATTAAAATCTAATAAATTCAAAAACGTTGATAGATGTGTGTGCAATGAGGCTTTGACTAGCACCCTGATGAATCGAAACAGTCAAACCTACTACATGAGACCCTACATGACATCTAAACTACAGAGAGAGCTCACCAGGGAAGTATAAAAAACCCCGAACTCCAGATTTTAATTCAGATTGGATTGCGCAAAACATTCGTGTCTAAATAATAAAAACACCAGACTCATAAAAGGTGTTTGGGCACAGAATGTTCCCCGGGCCTACAAATGTTGCATGGTGTTCATTACACAAGCCCCTTGCAATTCTTAAAACAGTGTATGCGTTTTAAAAATGACATGGAACATTAGAGAAACAAAAAGCTTCGCTGTAAAATTCTGAACTGGCAAAACATTCAAATTTCAGATGCAACCCCAGACTCCCTTTTACTCTGAAGAGGGCGTCTGCCTTCAGGCTGTTGATCTACCCTAACCCAACTCTTGCCTGTTCCTGCCTGGTCTCTATGACACAGTCATCTAATATCATCTCCAAAGTAAGTTTTCCTTGGACAGATTTGTATGAGCTATGCGACAGTGTTGAAAAGACCTCAATCTATAACTTTAGAGTAAAATGCAGCACAATGAAAGGTGCTTTTATTCATTGTGTATCCTAATATTATATATGATGAGTTCTGGGTCTTTATAGCGTTACAGAGTGTTCTATGAATGTTTTGGTTCAGACAAGAGGCAAAGAGATGTCGTCACTTAGGAATCTATTAATTGGGTCTATTTCAAGCACAAGGTTATATCAGTCATAGCCATAACATAACCAACATTCAACATGAAAGAATGTCTGTTGAAACAGATGTGTTCAAAGCTTCCTTACCCCGAATTTCAACAGTAAGTGTGTTATAATTATTTACAATTACAGATTTCATAGGAAATGTCAGTTTGGCTTCATTTGATTTCAACAAACGCAATAAAACGTTATGTATAATAACATGCAATTTTATGTATAAAACAGAGATGGCGATAGAGAGACTAAAGTTACGGATGGCATGGCAGCTTTAATCAAAACCCATTTTTAAGCAATGTATGAGTGGGAACTGTCACAAGCACTTCTGAATTATTTTATATTGTTGCATTTTCCAGAATCTCTAGAATTCATATCAGTCATCAAATGTAAACAGGAAACTGAATATGAATGTGTTGTCAGCATAGCTGAGTGACTTCCTCATGAAGACATCTATCTGACCCTGAGCCAGTGAACCTCGCTCACAGCAGCATGGATGTGTCCAGCAGTCAATGTTTGCTTACGATGGGCTAAAAGGAAAACATTTTGACTGTTTTTATTCTCCAGACATGGTTTGAAAAGCAGAACATAACTTACGGGTCCTGATTTCATAGCCATATTGGGAGCATTAAAATTACCAGCAACAACAAATTACAACAAACAAACAAAAATGACTTTCTCATTTAAACCCATTTAAACTCACTGTAGAAACTCACTGAGAAACACACAAAGACAGAGAGGAGATTTCTAAGGAGACCCCTGAGTTATTTTGAGTCAGTAACTGCTGAAATATAATGTGTTTTTTGGAAGGCGTGCTGAGAACACAATAAAACCAAGTTTTGAAATGTTATTTGATTAGCCAATACTCAAATGACCTTGAGTGTTTATTTATAGCCCGTGTCTTAATTGCCCTTATTAACCACAAGTATTTCTACTTCAGTAAAACATGCATTCATGCAACATGCATTCCTTTTCTATCATTTTATCGATCACTTTAAATCACTGAACTCACTGGTAAACCAATAATGTCACCCCACAGGCTGAACAACAGCAGGGCCAACAGCTACAGTAAAACACTTGTTTTCACAGACGGAGAACTACATTAGCCAATAAAAAAACTCCCACCTGCCACACAGGTTTAAATACACCGATTTAAACGCCACATAAATGGATGGAATATATGGATGAAGAGCCAAGAGAAATAAATAGACAAGAACAGTCGTGTGAAGCCAAAGCATCACTGTGGCCATCTCTCACACTCCTGCAGAGACCAGCTGAGCAGAATGACAAACACAAACCCACAGAGATGAGCCGCTGGGGTATTAACCCCTATTATTACACATGCTATAGATAAATATCAGTCTTGTTCTCCTGTTATTGCAATGTAAACGTACAGGTTTATTTCTGCAGACTGTAGACAGTGATTTAAATGTTACCACAGGAGCTAAATATCTTCCCTCAGAGGAACACAAGCCTCACAGAACTGTGTGGTCATGTCAGTAAAGCTTTGATTAAGATTAAATGGTGTTTTCAGGTGGTCATTTGAATTTATTGATTAAAACCAGATGACTGTTAGGCCACAGTCAACAGCAGAGTGTTTTAAATCAAGGTGCTATCCCAGTTAACAACTTTAGGTTGAAAGAACATTTCTGTAACATTTCCAACAAAAAATTATAAATGTTACTTTGAACATTTTAGGAATGTTCAAAACGTCCCATTTTTAAACACAAAATTAACGATATTGTTCGGTTATAATAATGCTATTCAAACTTTTTAAATTATGTAACATTTTTAAAACGTTTCACCAACAACTTCTGATATACAACATATCATGTAAAACATTCTACCAACATTACTGCAAGAACATTTCTGATAACTTTTAGAGAACATTAATCAGTATTCTAAGAACGTTCCCTGATGGCTCAGTACAACCTTTTCCAAATGCAAGGAAAATCATACTTCAAAATCATTTATTTATAGCACCTTTATATGCATAAATGCAATGGCTATGATTGCTGATTTTGTCAACAGATGTAACAAAGCATCTTCATATTTCATCTCCCTGACAAATGCTTTCCATCTGTGATATCTGCCGACACATTTCTGCCAAATCCTTCTCAGACAAATTTTGACATTGCATGAAAACTATTGGAAAACTTCTCGGTTTCAGTCATGAATCGCACCAGACGATGATAATGTCATAATCAGCCTGTCACGCCATGAATCTAAAAACAGAGACAGCTTTACACCTTTATTTATATCAGTCCTTTGATTGACATGCCACAGCGCCCAATGCATCTTCAAAACAGTACAACAGAAATGTGTTAAGATGTATTTTTGCTTGGCGAGGCTTCAGTTATCTCTGGACTGTGTACTGGAAACTGGATTTATTGTATTAAGGACCCTCTAAAATATGGGAACATCATATGTGTAAGGAATATTCCCAAATCCACTGCTTAAGCTATCTGAAATGGGTTTAAAAAAATTTAAAATAAACGTTTAGCACGTTGATAGATGTTCAAATGCAGAACTTACAAATCAATTCTATTAAGGTTTCTCTCTAAATTACATTCCTAAGATGCACCGACCTTTTGTAACCTTTTAATGGTAAACTGCAACCTTTCTCTTTTGGGTTTTTTGCTGATATTCCACTTGTGTGGACCCTTTCTATCTGAGCTCACCTTACTTTTGCACCGGGAGGCCCCTGACCTGTGTCCTGGCCTGTGGCCCCTGGACTCCTTTGAATAATGGCCAGGGTTCCCTGGAGGATGTGAGATCACAGCCTGCAGGATGTTAGTCATTAACAAAGACCCACTGCTTCACTTGGGGACCAGGCCTAATTGTTTTCCTCTCACACAGGTTCAGAAAGGCACAGCTGGCACACACACACACACATGCACACAATAATTTATGGTTATATGAATGCTGATTGCAGTTTAGAATCTTTATATTGCTTGTTAGTAACCACTGCGTGCATTGACAAAGATAAAGGGGAGCTGTGGGCCTGTAAAAATGCGATCTGGTTCAGTTGTGGCATGATCTGGTAGCAGTGTAAAACCTCCACTGTAACCTAACTAGCAGTATTAGGCTGCAAGAACGTTTCCCTAAGGTTTCAATTAAATGTGTTAAAAATGTCATTCGGAATGTTCTAGGAATGTTCAGTTTTTTAGATGCTCGGCTATAAGGAACGTTATTCAAACATTTTCTTTAATACTGTAACATTAAATAATTCTGTAACATAACATGTTCAGAATAACATTTTTGATATACATATTAACATTAACAAAATAGTTCTACTTACAGTACTGCAAAAACCTTTTTGAAATCATTGAGAGAACATTGAGAGAAACTTTTAGAAAACGTTAGCCAACATTCTGAGAATGTTCTCTGTTAGCCGGGAAGCCTTTATATTCACAAGAAGCTTTCCTGACTGAACATATGAAGGAGAAAGATTACATGTCCTCCCATCGTGAGGTTTATTTATCCATGTGGTTTTTATGTGACCATTAAACGCCCAGCAGCTTGAACTGGTCTGCTCATCCCTCACTAACATGATGATGAGCAGTAACCTCTGCTCACATTGCCCATTTCAAAGTCCCTCTCTCTCCTCTGAAACCCTATACAGCCTAAATAGTCTCCAATGGGCCCCTAAATGCAGCTCATAAACCATTAGCTCCCTTTGAGTGACATTTGAATTTGAGATGTAATTGTTTTTGATCACCTGGAGTGGAATAAACCTCAGTGTTTTTAAAATGAGCTGTGAAGAACTAACACATGAAAAACTAGGGAAAACGGAACGATTCAGAAACCAAAACACACTTCACTTAAACCCCTAACATGCTTCTCCAGGTGATAAATGCCGTCAAGAATGCTTATCTGTAAACAAACACAAAAAAACATGGTGTTAACTATTTAGTGATGGGATGAAGCCTCAGTACTTGGTTCACTCACTGACTGACAAGACACAAAGCGGTCGTGGTTTTCTTGAGGCCTGTTAAAAGATTGCCTCATTCACCGAGCAGTAAAACAATCAGATCCTGACAGGTCCACTCTGAGGTAGAGAGAGGAGAACGTTCACCTCTCTCAGACGTCCAGCATTCCTTTCCTCTTTAACTGTGGTTTAATGGCTGACCTCTGTGACTGCTCTGACAGCCTGACTTTACTGAGGAAATTGAAGCCTCGCTGTGGTTCACAAACATAGGGATCCTCCTCTGACAACAACACTTAGGGACAATTAGAGGGTCCAGACACCTCTCCAATTGCCTGGTAAACTTACTGAATCTGCCAGCACTGAAAATTGAAACATCTTGAACGAAGTCTATTTTTATGACATTCACCACAACCCAGCTGACAGGCAACATTTTCAGAATGTTGAATAATGTTCTCTAAAAGTTATCTCCCAAAGTTATCAAAAGCGTTCTTGCAGTAACATTTGAAAAACATTTTTAACATTATATATGATATATAAGTAGTTAGTGGAACATTTAAAAAATGTTACAGAAATAAAAATGTTTGAGTAACGTTCTTACAAATCTCTCACAATCTAACTTGACAGAAACACTTAAGACAGTTAACAGATGAGCTGAACACTGATTGTGACATTAATACTGARTRATTAACACACACTGGAAGTTGTTAATGGAAGTGAAGCTGTTCCTCCATTAATTGACCACATTTAAATGTTTATTGGGTTTCATTTACACAGCCTACTCATAAAAACACACATGACATATTCCATCGTCCCACTGCCTTCTGCACAAAGATGAATTATTGGACCTCGAGGGAATATAAATGTAGTTTCATGCAGAGTTATACTGTAGTATCAGCCACGGGTCGGAGGTCTTAACCCAGGTGAACGTTGCTTTCAAGCTTTCCCAACCACTACTGGATAATTTTGGTTTGTTTCTCGGAAGGAAATAGATGAAAATGGAATGTTTTTGTTGGATTTGAATATGCGAGTTGTAAATCACTCTAAAAGATACACTGCTGTTGTTTTCAGGTTAACTGATAACAGTAAAGTTTATTCAGTCTGTTGTTTCAGTGGTTGATTGTTTACATTACCGCATGTGAATCTGTAACCAGTTACAGCTTTCAACATCATCAACAGAGAAATAAAATAACCGCTTACATTTATTTACCTCGCTGATAAAACTCAAGTAGTTACAAAGTTTATTTTAGTGTAGCAACTTTATTCAGAACTGACATGAAAAATAGCGAGACACAAAACACTCTTATAAGATCTAAAGATTAAAACCACACGTAAAGACATCTGAATTCGAACCTCCAGTTTCGTGTGTGTTTACATTGTGGAATATGCTACAGAGCAGCTACATGAAACCAATGATATCAAACGTTCATTTTTAGAGATGGGTCAAGAGGGGTGCATGTGCGGGGGGGTCTGTAGCGTTAAACAGATCCTAATTTCAGACACGGAACTGGCTTTAGGTCTCACGTGATGAAAACAGCCTCTTTCCTGTGCTAGTTTAACAACCTCTCCTATCTGCGCTTATCTCTTTAATAGCTTGTCTTCAATGATCGTGTTCGTAAAGGCGCGCTACACACTGCTCCCTTACCAAAGCGCTCCTCTGTGTCCTGTCACCAGGTGGAAAGCTTATCAGAGATACATCTGAGGACAGATCTCAAGCTGTCATTCAGCGGCCTCTGGGCCACAGCTCCATCCTAAATGTGCGAGAAAAGACCTGTTAGGTCGGTCACCTCCCGCAGGCCTGAACGGCAGGGAGCCACGCAGACCTACAGATAGAGGAGCGCAGGTCACAGTCAGACCTTCAGCTGCTACCCATAAAGATCTAAATAACCTGCCCTGTTAAAATTACACCCACAGAGAAGATAATTGTGTCATTTCCAGACTCCTAAATGGGAAACAACAGTTTGCCTGATTGCACAAGTATAATATGACCACTATTTGGAATAAAATCAATGAAAACAATACGCTGTTGTGCTTTACTACTTTCATGTGACAAGCTCGTCAACAAACTTTGGGGCCAAATTCCAGCTAAAAGGAAATGTTCTTAGAAAGTTGGCTAACACGAGTAAAATGTATTTTGAAAATT
>JAZGTI010013009.1:0-15209 GCA_036877585.1 Botia kubotai
TTTCCTGTATTTAAAATTGTGTCTTGCCAAACCACATTACACATTGCAAGACTCATGATCACTCTTTCTGCATGTGAAAATGTATTATCCCAAAAATATAGTAAATATGCTAGTTATTTTCCAACCCCTTTTGGCCATATTATCAAATTATATTTGATGCTGTAGGCCGAGAAACTACTTATATTTGTTATGTTAATAAAACCTTTCCAAATCTAAATAAAGTTATGCTCCTAAGTTTACACACCTCTT
Source organism: Botia kubotai (assembly GCA_036877585.1). NCBI lineage: Eukaryota > Metazoa > Chordata > Actinopteri > Cypriniformes > Botiidae > Botia > Botia kubotai. Next base: position 250 of record JAZGTI010013009.1, read on the forward strand.
GCAGTGTGGCTCAGTGTTATAGCTTTACCACTCAAGACAGCTTAAAGACTTGTACACAAAAGGCTGTAACCATTCACTAAAACAACACAATATGATATAACCAAGGGTGTGTATATTTTTAAAAAGGACAGGCTAATTTCTGCAATTTCAGTTATGTTATCTTTTATACTTAAATATCTGTTATGCAGCTTCCTAGAGCAATACTTAAAAAAACATTGTTGTTTTTTTGTTGTCTTTAAGTACAAAACATTTAACAGATTCTGCAAGGGGTGTGTAAAGTTATGAGCAATATAAATAATATAACTATAATAATGTATAATTACTCATATACTGCCTGCCACCCATACACACACACACATACACAGATACACACAGAAATCAACACAGTGATAATAGGGAGAGTGTGAGAGGGTGTATCTACATTTGAGGTACTCATTTTATCAGCGCATTCCTATAAGTAGACCCCCTGCCTCACAGAAACGCTGTACTTCTATATCTGTGGAAATTGTGTTAAGAGGGAGAAACTGATGATCTGATGAGTTAAAGCATTTGTGTTTCTGTAGTGTTACCATACTGCTTTTGATTCTCTATTCTCTCCACAAACACACACACACATATAAAATATTATCCCGCTATTTTCATGCTCATACAAACCACTGTTATCTCAGATGACCTCCTGTGCCTGTGTATTACAAACTGACATGATCTGACGTGTTTGTGTGATGTGTGTTTTTTAGAGTGTTTGTGTACTGATGCTGATGCTGTTTATGAAGGCAGCCTTGGGTACTTTTCCTGGGTTTCTAAGAAAAATATTATCTGTATCTCTGTGTTAAGAGATTTGTTTTAAACAAGAGAAAGAGAGAGACAGAGAGAGAGTTCACCTCCACAGGGTGGCTGACATTGGGATAAAGAACCTTTTAAAACTTAAAACTTTTTAAAACACACTCAAAACCACACACTGAGTTTAACTGGTCACAATGAGATTTCAGAGGGAATGTTCTTCCATGGCTGATATTCTCCAGCTCTTCTCTGTACATATTCCCAAAGCTGCAATCACCTCTGGTTCTGCTGCTAGGGGTTACTTAAACAAGAACCCATTATTGGGTTCCACTAACTACAGCCAACTAGGAACACTAACCTTTAAAATGTCAAGACTTCCTCTTTGCACATCCATAGAATTTTCACCATATATGCTTAAGCGTGCGACATGTCAGGTCATGTAAACACCTTTAAAACAGAAGGGGTCTTTAGAGAGAGAAGGAAAGAGAGAATGCTGTGTTACATTGTTTTGCTCCATTTTATTTGTATGCAGCTAAGCTGGTAATGCTTTGGCACCATGAACAAATATTTGTCATGCCAACGAAGCACATTAATAGTGAAACTGAAAACAGAGAGAATGGAAAATGTATATAACTCATACTCAGAACTGGATCACTAACTTGAAAGGTGTTGCAATGACAATGACAAAGCCAACAGCACGTGTGTAAAATGACACCATCCTTTTCACACTATTTCACACAGACACACACGAGTACACATACGTTTGCACAACGACCTTGGTGCAGATATTTACTTAAATGAAGATAATTACAACCACAACTGAGGAACTCAGAAGGCACATGAAGCATGATGACTATAACTGAGCAAGCCCCCTGATATGAGGCACCTGAACTTTTATAAAATACTTCAGAAAAAAAAAGAAAAAAAAATTCAGTCAGCCTAGAGGTAACCTGACCGGAATTACCAGTGTATGAGAGCAGAGGTGAAAAGGGGGCGGTTCAGAGGCTGCTCATGCTGAAAGAATACATAAGACACAGTATCTGTGTGTCTTTGAATGCATTTCAAAAACCTGCAGGAAGTCTTGCCAAATTACAGGCAGGTGCAGTGATGCAACCACAGAAATCATTAACAAAGATTGGCGCTCTAACATGTACATACAAGCTGTTCTGCTCCCATTGCTCTCTCGAATCTTGATGTATACTTTAGGCTTTTTCAAGCAGGGCTGGGCAAAGTCTGACTTTAAGAATGGGCTCCTTTAAAATTTGAACTGAATTGGCATTGGATATTAAATTAGGACAACAAGATAAGGGAATTACTAAAATGCTAAGAAACATTACACAGGTAAAGGAATTCTGGGAATGTGGTATTCTTCCTATATATATGCATATGCCTGTAAAGCCTATACATGCAACCTTCAAACTTTAAACTACTGCTTTAACAGAACTGGCTCTAAATCTGTCTTGGCCAATATTTCCTTTTTTTTTTACTTATTGCATTACTTCAAATTTAAACTGAATCGCAATTCTGCATTCCATTAGCTTCCTTAATTCAAATTTAGAATTAAGGAATTAGTTAAACTCTGCAACACAACCCTGCTGTATAGTCTAAATGAATCCTTTATTATCTGTGATGCCTGCAGAGCTTTGATGCTTGACTTCCATAAGTCTGCAATGTCTATAGTTTCCCTGTAAGTCATAAACGCGTACAATGGATGAAGCACTCCATTCAGTTATCTTTAAACATTAATTCTGCAACCAACTCCATCAAAATGTTTTAATCACTTTTAAACAGATGGTCGGACCTCTAGCGACTGTTCTTCCAGAATTTATGGTTTAATTTGGATGTTGAAGTTGGACTGGGTCCCACGGGGGTGTGTGTGTTAATATTCAACGGCCTGTTTTGCAGATGCCATCCTTTCTGCACAACAGATAATAAGCTTGAAAAGTACAGTGCTTGACTTGAAGTTATTATCTCCCTGTTAACTGAGAAACACTCCCCATGCCTCCCTCCATGCCACACACACACACACACACACACACACACAAAGATCAGATCTCATGTCAAGTGGGGGGATTAGCAAGTCACACATGCTATGTGCATCTTATATACTGAGTGTTATACACTCACAAGAACAGAACAGACAGAAATAGTATGAATGTGAGAACATGTGTCCTCTTCAAAATGAACTCTACATTCATACAAAGATAAACATTTCTGCACCTCCTTACTGTCCTCCTCCTTTCCACTCCCATGATCCTCTCTACTCCCCTTATTATCTGCTGGCCTTCCCGTCTGTTCCTCTCCATTCCTTTCCCATCCTCTTAGCCTGCCTCTCCTGTACCTTTGCTGTTATCCACTCCCTCTCATTTTATCACTGTAATTTGGATCTGGGGCAAAAGCTCTGCGGTACCTGAAATAAGGCCACTCTCCGGGAGACCAGCACAGGTCTCTGTGTCTCTTTCTCACTCTATCACACCCACAGGAGTAAAAATAAATCATTGTAGGCCCCTTTTTTTTCATCTGCACCATCATTGGTGCAAAGAGAGAGAGGAAAAGACAGAAACAGAAAGAGAGAAAGAGAGATGGGGTTTTCCATTTTTATAACAATATTCATCAAGTCATGCAGAGGTCAGATTTGACATTGCTGATGGGGTTCAGTCAGTAACAGGTAACATGACTTATTATCAGAGTTACATCCAGATTAGCACATGAGGTTTCTAGAAGTGACACTGAAGGTTGCTGACTGTCTCAGGAGATTTATGAAGTTTTTGTGTTTCCATAGACAAAAAAGTGAATTGACACTTAAGGTCAGCTGAGTGGCTATAGTACTTTTAGAGAGATTATGTAATTCATCTGCATATAGAATAAAGACGAATCAGAAGCAAGAACACAAGGTCAACGAGAACAGTCTTACCTTGCAGCTGTTTGAAACGGCCCTCCAGGATGTTGGAATATTGCACCTGGTTGACAAAGGCAGCTGGAGAGAGACATCGCTCAGGTTCCCTCGAATCAAAATCCATCTTTTCTCTTTCACTCTTATGCGGGCTCCCTTTCCCGACGAAACGTCACCCTTACCCTTGCGCTCAGCTTTAATCCAAATCAAATGATCACTCCAAAAGAGTAAAGAACCCTGTTAGCCAGGAGTCACAAGCATGGCACATAAAACTTCCAATGGAATATTGAATTTCAATTTTTTTCCAAGAAAAACAGCCAAATATTTAAATGAAAAAAGTTGAGTTAAGAAGTGGTAACTCTGCAGGTGTGCGCATGCATCAGAGGGTTTCGTCAGTGCATGCTAAACCGCGCCATACTGCTCCATTTGAAAGGAAAGAAACATTCTTCCTTTAACTGAATTTCTCTCTCCGTATTCTCCAGCAAAAACAGAAGGATCCCACAAGCAGATGAAGAGAGAAAAAGGTGCAGTAAGAACAAAATGTTCCTTCCTCTTTTACCTTTCTTCTCTCGTGCAAGTCGTAAACTCTTGACTCTCTCTCTCCCCGTCACTCGGCTCAGACTCTAAGTGTGTCTGTGCGCACATACGCGCACACACCTTGTTTGAGTAAGGCTGCAGAACTAGCAGCGCTCTGCTTCCTAAGTAAACAAAGCCTCCTACTCTCTCTCTCTTTCTCTCTCTCTCGCTTTCTGAGCTTTGGCATTTGCATAAGGTGTGTGTGGGAGGAGCAAAGCTCAGGCAGAACAAGAGAGAAAGACAGGCAGAGGGAGGGAATGTAGGTGTGGGCTAAACCATTTCTGAAGATAAAGGGGGGTGGTTTCAGGAGATGAATTCTGGAGATTTCACAGGAGAAAAAGGCATACTGGACCAAATATATGAACTGTTTAGACTGTCGATATAAATCATTAAGGAAAAATTTGTCTTGTATGCTTTCTTAAAAATGTGAGCTTATTTTATGTCTGTGTGGATTTTTAGGATGTGTAACATTAAGCTTTAGTGATTTGTGTGTGTATGCAGGGATTTAGATTTGTGCAACCTTTACCCTTAATTCATCATGTGAAAAAGCGTGCCTCTCTCTCTTGAAGGCGTGCACAGATGAAGTAAGTCGTTAAAGCAGGAAGGAAGTTCTTGAGAAAGATTCAACAAGCGAGTGCTGTCCGTCTTCCTGTGCATGTGCAAAAGCGTGAAAATGTGCCAACTTCAGCACCCATGAATTTAACTGGCAACATCTGAATGCAACAGACTCTTAACTCATAGATCAGAAAACAGAATCTATCTAAATAAACAAATACATAATCAGAAAAGCCTTGATAAGGGAATTCCTTTCGCTCTTACACACAAAACTGCAGCATACACACACCCACACCCATTTCTCCTTATGCGCTTGTGTGTGCATGTGTACATTTTACAAGAGGAAGCGGTTAATAAAACCAGTCCAGCTGCATGTTGTGCTGATTAGCAAGTGTCACCAACAGTGACCATCAAAAAGCAGAGGTCAAAGGTCAAATAATGGCCAGAAGCACTAGGTCAAGACTGAGACAACATGTCACATGTGTGTATAGCCTGGAACACAAAGCTGACAGTGGGCCATTGGGAAGCTGCCCATAAATCTGCCAAATCATGTTTTAATTTTAGTAAGTCTAACATTTAACAGGTTAAATATCAGAAGAAACTATCATCAACCTAAAATGAAAACAATGGAAGTCTACGAGAGGTCCTCACTAATATGGGTAAACAAAACTTTTTGATCGCATGGGAAGAGAAAGAGAGAGAACAGGACAGAAATACATGTGAACAGACCATGAGAAGAGTAAAAAACAGACAGCTAAAGTTAACAATGCAGGGGTGTGAGAGTCAAAGCTGTGCAGTACAGCAGTATGGGACATGAGATTCAGTCCTTGTTGACTTGTCCCTCCCTCTGCCCTTCAAGTCTACTGTAGGTCACTCTCTTGAGCTTCAAAAGATGTTTTAGCACAGTATTCCCTTTTTTTACTTATTCCCATTTCTCATGATGCTTGTTGTGATTGGTATGGTGTTTTTCACTGTGCAGAGCTTGAGGGAGAAAACAATTTCTAAAGGCAATAGAGTGAATGAAAGTCTCATAATAAATTCAATTACATAGTCTCCACTCTTAGCAGTGCCTACAGGTTTCTAAGCTACTGATTTTGTTAAAGCTTGTGTCTTTTTCAGTCGTTGACTTTCATTAATTCAGACAGACTAGCAAACAAACAGATTGGGTACAGTAGAGAGTGAGGGTCCTATTCAGTTCAACTAGTCAATCACTAGTGAATGGCAACTGTGCTTCACAAATTCTGACTGTTAACATATGTATATGTTCACACACACACACACACACACACACGCATAAACACATTCACAGTGTTAAATAAATAAGGACATGGACTACTGCTGATTTTATATTATAGGTTAATTATAATACAGGTTAATTATAATGACTAAAAGAACTTGTTGCATATTTAAAACATAATCGACATTTTTATGCTATGAATCATTTATGCTATGACTCCAGGATGTCGTAAAAGTGGCCCTGAAGTACAGCTAAATGTGAAGAGTCCGTTTCCACAATATGCTCAGAAACACATAAATACACATAGAAAATGACCCTGGATTATTAGGTTAAGTTCTTCTCAGTACTACATTCCCAGCACAAATCAGTGTGGGGGCGTCTGGCTGAAATAAATCATATGTTATGAAGCAATCTCAACAACGACACACACACACACACACACACACACACAGACATGATAGTTTTACCTTACAACAACTTATAACTCACACCAAAACTGCTGAATATTACGATATTAAATTGAACTGTGAATTTTGTGCAGGTTAAGTTGCTTTTATGACACATCAGCAGAACCACTAAGAACATGACTTAAGATTTTTCGTTTCGATTCATTAAAATAACTATAGGAATGTCTGATAGTGTATGCCACCCTTGTTTGACAAATTCTGCAAACTGCCTCTTATCTTTCCTTTGACAAACACTGGCCAACACTGTGTCACAAGCAAACCGAAGGACTACCAGCCACCAGTGACAACTGAAGCAATGACATGACTGGATGGGATACATTTTACCAAGCATAGCAGATGTTAATGATGACCACTTGCTTTAATACAACCAGTGACAATACAGCAGGGGCGTCTTAACTCGGTCTGGAGGGCCACTGCCCTGCAGAGTTTAGCTCCAATTTGCCTCAACACACTGGATATTTCTGGTCTGCCTATTATGACATTAATTATCTGGTTCAAATGTGTTTAATTGGAGTTGGACATAAACTTTCCAAGACAGTGGCCCTCCAGGAGCAGGATAACACACTCCTGCAATAGCGAACAAACAAGAGATACATCACTTTAGAAAGACATGAACAATATGACATAAGAAAATCCCAACAAGCAAGGTGACAGAGAATGAGAATGAGAGAATGTTAATAACAGAAGCAGAAGAATGTGGACATCATGTCTCTGCTTGTTAGGAGATGGTATCTTGCTTAAACACCTTTCTTATTCTCTCACGCACATACAAAAGCTCCTGTGTTACACCATGGTATGACATACTTTGTGAATAATGTAAACCATATTCTATACACACACACACACTTTTGACTCCTCTGTTTCCTATCTTACTATTGTAATGATACTAACATTCATCCATAAAGAATGTAATTGGTATGCCACCCCCTTCTGGACACAATCACACAATGCAACCTGTTGATAACTAGCCTATAAAGAAACGAGCACGCAAGCAATCACAGTTTAAGCCAACAGGAAGCACAAGGTGTTAAAAGCAAAGCCGTAAGCAGAAGAGCATTGATCTGACCTGCGAGAGCTTTGATGCGAGAGCGCTCGAAAAGCCGCGCAGAGCTGTTCTCATTATCCCACTCAGTTTCTGCAGCGATGTCCCAGCGATTGTTGATGTCATTGTACTGCTGCTGAATCTCCACACTGTCAAAATCGGTCGGTGAGAGGGTGCTCATGGTTGCAACAGCTGCCCTGGAAATCAAAGTTCAAAATAAGATAATGCCAAACTATATATCTTTATTAGATGCTTTAAAAAACTTGACAGCAATGATAATGTATTAGAATCTGCATCACACAGTGACTGCAAAATACATGATAACATTAAATTATATAAATGTGACTGATTGAAATACTTCTTTATATTTAATAGACAAGAATGACTTTTATTATCCCTGTTTTATCACCATTAATCAGTCAGAATGTGATTAAAGCAGATTGAAACTAGTGTCAGGAGAGAATGTCCATCAGTAACAGTCTGAAGGCAGCATGCTAGTGTTTTAGCTGTTGAGGTTAGCCTAACCTGCATAAAGGTTGGGCCCATTTGCTGTCCTGCAATCTGCCCAAGTTAAATAGTGTCAGTATAGTAAACACACAGAAACCCAAAATGTGTATTATGAGTTTAATAGCATTAAAGTGGTCTATAAAGTATACTTTAGTGTTAGCAGAACAAGAAATGAGGCAAAAATACATGATTTTTCATCATAGGAGAAATTACAGCACAAAAAGAAACAGCAAAACTTTCAGTATATCTGGATATGCTAACCAAGATTAATTCAACCCTAAACTAAAACACAGCTTACATTAAATCTCTCAGTCCCTCCCTCAAACTGTGAAATCCCTGGTGTTAATCCTATCCCATAAAGATCAGTTCTTAGAATCCTGAGATTCTGGAAGGATAAAGAGAACAGCCTGTTGGACAAAGTTTATCTCATAAATATTTTAGTGCGCTGAGCATTATACACCCCCAGGGCCAACAGAAATTGAGAAATCAGGTAAAATATGCACCCCTTACACAGTTTTTTCCATTTCTTCATCTCTTCTGCTGAAATATACACCTGCACCCAATGATGCTGGAATGAATCTAAAATAGCAGAAAATAATGAAGCCCACTCTCTCAGAGCCAAGTTGAGCCACCAGAGCCAAGCTGAGCCAGTTATTCTTAATCTGCAGCATCTTTTTAAACTGATGTTCTTTAATGGAAAAAAAGACAAAACACATAGGTTGATGATGTTTAAAAGATTATATAACATTCTTTGCCACGCCCTATGTCGAACCCTGACACCCCAGAGTGCGTGCTCAAAGAAAGGTATAATTAAGGGAGAGGAAAGAGGTGTTGTTATTAAAGGATCTTTTTCTCACTTGGATATCCCTTGGGTCAGTGAATTACGAGCATCAGTGTAACTTTAAATGAAGTTATACTAATGCATCCAAAACCTAGTGAAGATATCAAGGTAGCACTTTAAGACACACACCCAACATGAAGGTTGTTCCAAGAGGAAGCGTTATTAAGATATCTTCTTTTGGGTCAAAGCATCTTATGCACCTTTCATGCAATGGGCAATCCCATAAAGCACAGGGAAGAGCTAAGTGAAACAAATCTTTCCAAGATGATGCTAGTCAATTATGAAAACTTACTGACATACTTTATCAATCAATATTGAAAAATTCTAATGTCCTCAAAATATCAATTTACCTAATATTGGTGTGTGTCCTGTATTTTCATACTTTTTAGACTATAATGTTGTTAGCTTAGCAACATGTGAGCATTAAGTCTATTGAAATCAATTGGTAGTAGGGTGTGATGAGAGCTTTTTGTATAATGCATAAGCTGCTGTCTATGAAGAGCACTTTAAATGAGTTACTTATGAGGTTTGTTTTTAGTTAGGATGCTACCTTTGAGAGCGGCAGCCTATGTTGGCCATTTACTGAGGCAGCTCACTGAGCTTTGGACAAGAGCCAAAGTACAGTGTGTGTGTTCATTTTTTGTTAATGTATTTAAAATAGAGTGAAGGTTGCCCTAGAGGCCTGTGAATACCACTCAGTTTGTGTGACTAGCTCCATGATCTGCGTAGTAGCCTATGTATATTCATATAAACGTGTTTGTAGAGAGAACAGTGTCATCTGTGTATCAGTGGGAACATGTGTCTGTGTGTCCAATCTCCCCCAGCAGGGTCCAGCGTTAATCCACTCGCTTCACCCTGAGCATCAGCTCACCGACAGCTCCATCAGTCATGAGGGGAACAGGAAGGGTGGGGGAACTGGACTCTAGAGGATAAAGAAGGTCTAACATGGACACAGAAACAAAGGAGCCTCAGGTGCTTAAAATGGTGAAATTCAGATTTGCTGTGGGGCTCATGAGGGACAGAGATTTACAGCGCCTTACACTGATTTTATTACATACTATTACAGATCCTCTATTTACTTTTACTGTGATGTAATCAAATACTAGTCAAACTAGTAAAGTATAATCTGTGCACTGTAATTTTAAGTCAAATGACAGATGCTCTTTGACTCTTTGCTGTGGTTTTACTGGTTTCCCACAAGTGTTCCAGGATGCTGAAGTGTTTTATTAAAGATGATGCCATTTTTTCTAAATGTGATGTAAATTGGTGATGTGCATAAAATAGGTTACTAAAGCTGAAATGTAGTTTCACATATCTCACAATTTGTCACTACAAAACAACAACATGAAAACAGAATTTATAAATGTATCCACCTGGGAGAGCTCTAGATTAGGCAGATCTTTAAGAAGCTCATTTTTCCCTGGACAAAAATATCACCTCAGTGTGGGAATGCCAAAACACATGGAAAAAGATCCATGAGATTATAGATCATAGCCTATAAAAGAGCAATCTGTAGGATGATTTGAGTCTAAATGTTTTGGCTTTATCAAAATGTCACTCTGTTTGAGCTTCCCAACCTGCATGCCACAACAACACTGATTCAATACAAAACCATTATTTCCAGCAATTTTGTTTGTTGTCACTAGTGACGTGAACATTACACGCTCAGCCTTTAAAAATTACATATTTGTTAGTTTCAGGAGAAAATGCCTTGAAACCTCTTTAAAAAGCCAGCATGGCTAAATCAAAAAAATTTAGAAGGACTCAAAACAGTCACAATACCTGACGTATCACCAATATCAAAAATCAGCAACTGATAAACTAAGGGTTAATTTTACCTACAGTGTGTATGTGTGCTAGTGTGTGAGGCACAGAGGAAGAGAGTGCACAGGGATCTTTTGCAGGGATCTCAACCCAAACAAAGAAGGAAGGGCTGTTTCAAATCCCATTAGTGTGTAGATTAAGGAAGTGCTGAGAATAGTTACTGGACACAGAGCAGTTATCCTGGATTACACCCACACACACTCCATTCGCACCCCCATTGCTGACACAACACACACATCTGTTCCCCATAACACACATTCCCACCACATCTATTGTCACACAACAGAACTGCCACATTGATCAGATCAGTTCCTAAAATCACCACTCAGAGACAGAAACTTTAAATCACTGCTGCATTCAACAAAGTACAATTGAATAGATGGCTTAGTGTCAGACTGGACTTTTAGTAAAGGGGTCCTGTTACGTGTATTATGTCTTTCGAAGTCTTGCTTTTGCTTTTAGGGTGTACTAGAATAGGTTTTCCTGCTTCGTTGTTCCCTATTGCTGTTGAACTTGAAGTGTTGTAATGTTGCAGATCTTTTTATGCTCAAACAGCAAAATTCAACTAATGTTGAAAAAGTGAAAATACATTATAGGCCCCCCTTAAGATAAATTATATGACCGTTAAATCAAGTTTTGAATTCTGATTAAGGTTTAGGAACACAGTGGAATAACATACACAAAAAATATTGATGTATTTGAATAATTAATGGCTCGATAAAAAGCCAGTTAAAATATTTACAATATTCACAATGTTGCTGAATTTTTGTATCTCCTGCAAAATTACTGTGAATCATGAATATTCAAAAAATCTCTATTTTAAAACCTCTTATTTACTGTCCTATGTGAGAGTGCTTCTGTATCAGAGAAATTTTTGTCCAAACACAGCGGGAGAATCACCATCTTAAATGTGTATACCTGCCCTCACTGACTTGCACTCTGTGGCTTATTTGATAATCATTATGATTATTATGACCTACTGGACCACAACAAACACCAACAGAGGGCTCCTATTAATGAGCCAACCACAGCGACAGTCCCACGTTCCAGGACAAAAAAAGGTGGATCAGTTAACCATTTTAAGTTTGCTTATTCCTAATTAATGTATTCTGGGCATGCAGGTTTCTAAACATACACACAAAGAAAGTCCCCTGAGGACAGGGACTCAGGTGTGACCCTTCCAGACACAAAGTGGGTCTCTCCTCCCAAATCTCTTTAACCCTCTAATGCATGTCTTCAAAGAGCTGCCTGAAGGGTGTAAAATCACTGATTGGGTGGAGCTGGTGTGGGAGGGGCTGTGACACAGCAGGTCAGAAGTGACACACACATCCCAATTTTAGCACATTAGACTGTACACATACATGAAAACCTATCTTTAGAAGATCGGCCTACACCTCTTTATGAAAGAAACAGAATAACAGGTCTGAAGCAGGAAAAAGAAAGAATGAGGAGGAGAAAAAATAGATGGATGGAAAGACACACACAGTGTCCTAAATCATTGAACTACCCCAGTCCTGACCAATCTGTGAATTTTGTTCACAGAACAAACACACACACACGCACACATTTGGCTTTTATTACGGTAGCTGATCAGAGGCAGCTGATGAGTCTGGTGTGTATTGTGCTTGTGTTCATGTACTCTGTTTATCATTGAATAAAGTATTAAAGTGATTGGATTTCAAACACTTTTTTTTTAATATTACCATTTATCTGTATGTTGGCTGTTAGATGGTAAATGTGATTGGATTTTGTCACCCCGACTGTAGCGTCATCTGAAGGTCATTTCATGTACACAGATGCTCAGGTTTTGTCATGCCTAATTGGCTATTTGATTTCTGGTAGTACAGACAAGAAGACAAAGGAAGAAAGAAAATCAATAAAGTTTTGGGGCAAGTGTGTGCATGTGAGTGTGATTGCTAAGAATGTAGTTGCAGGGTCCAACTGTTTAAGACACATGCACACTTATGGCACTGTTGGGCATTTATCCTTCAGATGGGTAAATCCACTACTAAGACAGCCGTACACACACAGGACAACCTATGGTGTGGCTATAAAGCTGTATTAGTGGTAGCATTATGGACAGGAAAAAAAACATCATTTATCACTGCTCAGTGTGGTGCTCTCACTGCTGTGGCTGACTGTCTGCTAATAGATACATTGTAAAATTTTACTTTGAATTGTAGAGCTCTGCAGAATATTACTGGCAGTAGTAGGACATAAATGCTAATAAAAACTTTTTATTTGGTTACATAAATAAAATGGTGGCAGTTATGGCCTACTGGTTAGTGAGTCGGGCTTGTAATCAAAAGGTTGCTGGTTCGATTCCAGTGCTGGGGGGTAGCAACTGAAGTGCCCTTGAGCAAGGCTCCCTGCCCACTGCTCTGGGTGTGTGTGTGTTCGTTCACGACTTGCAGTGTGTGTTCACTCCTCATCGGTGATGGGTTAAATGCAGAATCACATTTCGTGTATGGGTTACCATATCTGACAAATGTCACATTATTATTATTATTTATAAAGCAGGGTGTTAGTCTCATCTGAAATAAACTGATGTTTCACAATGCAGTCACTTTAGTTGGTCTTTTGAGCTAAATGAATATCACTCTTGTATTTTTTCTGCCTTTTAAAAAATATTCTTTAATAGTCTTATTCTTTTTCAACTGGAGCCAACAACAAGCTTATCTTTAGTTATGCATCTGTGTCAAATGTACATCTTGTACAAGTACAAACGACACTACACTGTCGTGCAACTCTGTTGCATCTGTTGTTAAAAATTCAACTATATATTTTAGGTCCTCTGTAGCAATATAATAGCTGGGTGTGAGAAGCAAAATTAAGGCATTACTTGGTAATATCTTCTCCGAACATCCAAAATACAATTTCCTTTATTTTTTTATTTAAAAACAACTGCTAATAATAACAACAACTGGTATTTGGGATCTATGACTGACACTTTTATCAACAAGCACACATCTACACACATAGCTATCATACAGTTTTAAAAGACATACAACTATGTCAAATATATTACGACAGTCACATTACAACAGTCAGACTGACTACTATTACAGTTTTGTCCATTTCGAAGCTTGACTGCTTTTTCGAAGCAGTTAAGAAACATGTTAAAACATTGATTCATGATTCACAGAGGAAAGAAAATAACAGAGTTGGGCCTATAATTAACTAACGCCTCCTCACTAGATGAAATCTTGAAATTTTCTTGTCTGTTGCCAATGGCTACTAGACATTAAATTACAGATGTAATTTTTAGTTGCAGTTTGAAGCCCTGCAGCTGAAATTATTTACAGTGGTATAATACCTTGTAATGATGTTAACAAGACTTTATAATGAAGAAAATGTCACATCTGTTTACATCACATCCGCATTCACAAACTGACCTAACAACATAAAACATATCCACATATTTTCAGCCCCTTATTCTTCAGTGAAAAAAATAATTTCTTTATAGCCTTAAGCCTCATTACTCTCATTTTTCATCCTCTGTGTCTCAGCTGGCTGCTCTGTTTTAGGTCGCACCCTTTTATTAAAAGAGATCGAACAAGAGACCAAATGTCTCTAGGGCATTATGTGTGTGTTATGTCTGCTGTCCTCTTCCTAATGGTCATATTGGCAACACATTTTAACGACACAACGACCTCTATTTTAACCACGTTTACCAATGCGTTTCCCATAAATCACTTATTTTGATTAGGATACAGCTAATGGTGAACAGGCTGTCTGGATATATGGGAGAGCAGAGGAGAGAGATCATTTGTTTCACTCCTACTCGTGCTCACCAACATCAATGCCTTCATCCACCCACCCACACATTCATATGAATGAACCACCACATACACGTCATTTATTCAAATCTTTTTCCACCATACATTTTCGTCTGTAACTCACACCACGCACGTTTAGAGCAATTGTTGTTCTGGTTTGTAGTTGCTCAATAATCTAAACGTCACGTGTGAGTTGATCAATGAAACTAGTCAGTTTACGCCCCACAAATTCTAAAACTGCTTTTAATAGGTTTAAGAGAGAAATAATAACTTTGTACTGAATATTAATTTAGGCAATGATTTAGCCCAGCCCTAGTCTTGCATAGCCAAACTTGTGACTAAATGTTTTAAGTAAAGTAATGAATTATATTAATCCTAAATTATTACATCGGGCTCTTTACCACAGGATTGAAAGGACAAAGGCTGTTTCAAAGGGCCAGAAAGTCACTTCGGAGACCA
>JAZGTI010013010.1:0-13271 GCA_036877585.1 Botia kubotai
CCAACACTCCTCACCCGAGAGGAGCCATCAGCTCTCACTGCAGCTGACACCGGAGCTTCAAATCATGGCTTTCTGAGCAGAAGGACTCTCCCCGTGATTAAAGACATGTTTAGTGCTCTGAAATATGACTGTCCTCTGTATCCTTCTTGATCTCTGAGCGTGTGAATTGTGAGAGAACTGTGAGACGAGAGGCTGTGTGTTCTCCACAGGTGCCCCTCATGTCTTTGTGCGCTAATACAGGGTAGTTATGCAAATATTGAAGCTTGTTGATGATTCTTACAAGTGGACTTATTTTTAAGACACGTGTCAGGAAATATAGCAAGAACAGTGGTCATATTTGTGCTCTGTTTTTTATGAAAGCCAGGCTAGATATTTTCTGCTTTACATTTCATTTAGTCAGTAGTTAAATTAGTCTTTTGCTTACAGGACACTTCTTATAGATCTCAGATTCCCACAAACCAGAAGAAAATTTTATTTGCTTCAACGTTGCTCTTTTAAAACTCACAAGATTTGATGGAGCATTGACTTTGTCTCAGATGTTTCTCCTTAGGAGAAATTAATAGAAATAGAAACAACAGAATGGAATAGAATGGAATAGAATAGAATTAATAGAAACAAATGAGACAATTGTTAAGATTATACTTTAGTGTATAGTGCTGTAAAAATAATACAGACTGTAGCTACAATCATCTGGATTTGAATAAATTTAACGAGAAATGTTTGTGTTCATATTAAAATCCTCAATGATGTTTACTTTTGATTGCTGGCTTGGCAAATCTGAGCTTAAGACACTGTTGAGATCTCTTCTGAAACTCTTATGGAGATTTCTGGAGACTGTCTAATGGAGACATCTCAGGAGAAATACCTGAGACACACGAGACTTAAGCAAACGTTCCCCTTTGCTCTCTATTTAATCTCATTGCTGTCTAGGGCAAATCATGAAGATAAAGAGATTTCAGCTGTGATTTCTCTTTCCTGTGGGAACAACTCAACACCTTAAGCTTAGATTCACCCACTACAGTCTCTGTGTTTGCTGCTCCCTTCCACTGTTTTCTATTTGCCAGTGTCACACTTTTTAAAATATTTTCACTGTTGCACATTCAGCTGTTGTTTAGTGCAAACTGTTCACTGAAGCTGCCAGCTGAGCACCACTGAGATGTCTGTTTCCAAAACTAGGGATTGTAATGTGATCTTGTTCTTGTGCATCTGGACCGTCCACGTCTCTTTCTGTCCTGGTTAGACCCAGTTTGTTTTCTTTTAAAGCAATAGTGCATGAAATAGGCTTTAGCTCTCAAAAGAACAACTGCCTGATGTTGCCTTTCTAGTGCAATTTGTTTGTATTTGGCAATTTTGAAAATTTCATTTTCAAGCATAAAGTGTTTTTTTTGTAACAGTGTTTTTGTAGTAGACTGGGGTAATGCCTGTTGAAAAAGAGACTTTGCCATCACAGGTAAAACTTGCCATGTGTACTATACGCTATATTGCTATACACGCATATATTTAGGCTTAGAATTATGATGACCTGTTTGAAATTCTCAGAACAATGCAGCCACTCTTAGGAAACACTTCAGTACACTTACTACAGAGACAACTTGGGCTTAAATACTTTGCTCAAGGGCACAATTGGTCTCACAGGAGGGGCCGCAGTAGTGTGCACCTTATGCCATGTGAATCTCTCAAGCGGCTTTCCATTAACCCCACATCCCATTTCAAGGTCTATTTTTATCCAGTCGTTTCAATTAAAGTATGTGTGTGAATTTTGATGAGGATTACTAATTATTTCCTTACTTGATCACTCAGCAAACCCCTTGTGTGCCACCGGTCAATCCATCTGCATTCTTCTGCCCCCTCACCCCATCCTGTACACTTCAGAATCAGTATCTGCCTCATGTAATAGTGCCTATTGTCTCGAGGCCAACTTTCCACTTTCAGGGCCGATACTTTGTATTTATGCCCTAACGATGGCATAATCAATTTAAAAGTTTGTCTTGGGTCATTATTACCTGCTGCAGAGCCATCTGTTGGCAAGGTCTGGGGGAAATGGCTGCCAGGTAGCTGGATCACTGAAGTGGATTGAAACGCAGTGGTCTGTAATGTGGGGCCAGAGTGGGGGTGTGGGGAGATAGCCCACCAACCAGATGGCCAGGGATGCCAACCTCCTCACGTTGCCAAATGGCCCTGAACATATTTTAGAGTAACCCCTCAAAATATAAATAAATAGTTCAGTCTATTTAAGTAGAAGCTTTGAAGATCTTTTTGGGGGATAGGTTGGAACAAGTGGAATTAAATTCAGTGCTAATGGGAAAGTTTATAAGAACACTGTACAATTTATAAGGTACCAGTTTTTAAACTTTTAAAATTATGCATTGGTTAAAATACATTTTCATAATAGGACTGTGGCAGCTCTCGGAACTGTAAACAACAATAAAGAGTTGGGGGAGTGGCCCACCATTTTAGCCAATCAGAAGAATGCTCTCTGTCTTTAAAAAAATATTCTGGTTTGTTGATGTCTTTCAGAAGGAGGGGCTTAAGGTTAGCTTCTGGTTAAAGTATCTAAACTTTGTGTCATTATTGGTCCTTGTCCTTTTGGTGCAAAAGGACCTTTTGTCAAACAGAAATTAGAAAAACTTACGGTCGCTTACAGCACCGTATGAAATTATACACAATACCAAAAGGTACACATTAGAAATATGCATTACCTTAGCATAAAACAAAAGCAGAGATTTAATAAGACATTAGGATGGCATTAATGTGCTGTGCCAGACTGTCTCCTTCCACTCTTGTTGGAAAATCTGAAGATATGTGCCGTACATAAAGTATCCTTTGACTGAAAGACACACAAGCTTTCCCAATCTCTCCATCAGACCTCATCAGACCAGTCACCTGCTGACTGTGCGGGATGATGACCAATTACACCTGCCCGACACATCACAGTTGAGTCAACACTCTGTATGTCATGTACAGTGTGTATGTGTACTACTGCCATTGTGCATGATTGCCCGGGTGTGTAATATCTTTGTATTGTAAAGTAAGACCCCAGAGGTTGGTCCTGCTGGATCAAATAACTCCTCCATTATGTTTGTCAGTGATGTTTGACAGGCACTGTGTCCATCCATCAGTGTACTGCAGATGGGAAAGACCTCATTTACACCAAAAGGTGACATTCTGTTTGTGACAGTGTTGGTAGCTAATGACTGATCTGTCTGCATGAAAGCCGTGGCTGGTTTTGACTATATATAGATACCGTCTCCTTGGCTATGAGTGACTTTGAGTGAAAACGAAGCCTGATGAGACATGTGGCTTTGGGGAATGTGGGCTGAGCGAGTGCTGTTCTGCGATCAGTAATAAATATTTAGGGAGAACAACTGTTGTTAAACTGGGTTTAATTGGGATGAAGGAATAAAGCCCTCTTGTTTCGGTATGTGTGTTATTGAGAATGGCTCCACTTCAAAGCTGGTTATACAAATCAACACTTAGGCCTAAACTATGAGACGAACAAGTGCGGGATGTAGAATTAGGCGGAGAAACATTCGTTATTTGCCTTCGAACAGCTCAGTCATCAGCTATTGAAACTATTGAGGATACGAAGTTATATATGCAGGCTAGCCTCATCACGTTGATTGACACACATGTGTTCAATTTGAAGCCCAGTGTCATGGTTTGTATTGGCATTTAATGTGGCAGCGTCAATTTGTCACGAATGGCAAAGATCAAACATTCTCTAAATCACAGCGAGAAGAGACCGCAGGCTGTTCTGTGGCGGTTGACTGGGCTGAGAATGCAACCTTCAAATTAAACGGGACCCGAGGTCGCTGTTTTATTGTTTGGCCAAATATATTTGAGTTTTCACTCTGCAAATTGGAGCGGATGCTGGTTTGTGCTCTCTGATGACTAGACATGCAGCCCACATCAAAAGTTCACTCGTCTTGTTTGTAGAAGTTTCATTATATTCAACAGGCTATATCACACATATGAAGGCGATCTCATTAGTATTCATAGAAAATTGTGTGTACAAAGTGTGTACAAAGTTTAGTTATAGTACCACTAGTGCTTTATTACTTTTAGATATATATATATACTTTGATATATTAAAAAGTTTACCTTTAAAAGACAAAAACATGAAAAAGGTGAGCAAACATCTTTTACAAACGTGGATTGTAGATTGTTAGTTTTTTTTAATCTCGAATTTTAGCAAAATAAAATATATCAGTTCATTGAAAGATTGTCAGTTCAGTGCACTTATTTTCACATCTGTATGCATATCAGCAGACATGTAATAAATTAAACACTTTCTTTAAAAGCCTGTTGCATCACAATATAAACATAAGGAATTCTGGGAGATTTTACAGCTTCCTGGAAACGGTATAAAATATGCATATATACATTTTTGCAGTCGACCTTTGGTGACTCGCAGGCTTTGAGCACTTCAAAGCTTATTGGAGAGTTTTGTAATTCACATTGTGCATTTCTTAGCCTTGATAAATTATTCCGTTTAGCAGTTGCACAGCACCGAATAAACATGGACTAAATACTTTTAATCTTTTCTTTGAAGTTGTATACATGTTTCTTTTTTACATGTTTCTTCATTTCTAAGGGGCATTTTTTTGCTCCGTCTGGATGAGGTGTTTAACAAAACAGCTTTCATCCTTTTGTGCCCCTTGAAACTAATTAGCTAAACAATGGCTTTTTACTGCTTGTTTTTGCAGGAACACTTCATGTTGGCACTTTGGCAATATCTACCCATAAGTGCCCCTCCTCAAATTCCCAGTTTAAGTGTCTGTTTATAATAGGGACCTGTGAGGGAAAAGCAAAAGAAGTGGATCACCTGGGTTTAGATGGCTGTTATGCTTTATTCTCTGGTTTACTGTAGAATTGATTTGCAACTAAAACAAAAAGGATGTTTGGTTTGGTTGCTCTGCCCATGCCATTAGCCACAAACCGCCTGCCTGTGTCTGTAGACAGGAACTAGTTTTGCCTTTTGCATTTCATAGAATTTTAATGACCAATTGTTAGTCAGATTCTGGCTTTAATGATCTGAGTGCTATTTCAAATGGTACACGTGGCGACGCCCGCCATTTTAGCAAATGTATCCGATCCAGCATTTTTAGCCAATGCACGTCGGTACGACATCTCACCGCACGGTTTAGTGTGATAGATGTACTCAATAACCCTGATGTTGCTTTAGAGTCATTCAAAAGAATGTTTTCTCTGATTCACTGTCTGTTTTCTCTCTTCCGCGCTGAACGTAATGGACGTGGGTAATTGATTGGATGCTCGGACCGATGTGTTTTTGCAACGAGTGATTTGTCTTGATTTGGCTTTATCTTCATTGCTTTGGTATCTGTTTCACCTGCAGGTATTGATCTGAATGCACAAATGAAACATCATTCACAGGCTCACTGCTGGACGGCATTAGTTTCACTGTTGGTTTGCTCTTGTTAATAAATGTGGATCTGAAAATTCCACAACAACAGTTTAATCTTACACTGTGCTATGTTAACCAAATGGAGCTGCTTGGTGTGCTATTTTATTGTATTTTATTTGTATTGCATGTGTCATAAAAACACCTTCACTACTACAAATGCAGCCTAACTTCACCTAGTTAGTTAATTACCACCACTCTTAACCAGTTGCCAACTGCCTTGGTATAGCACTGCAAGGTGTATTTTTAAAATTAAGCCACTTTCTGTGTAGATTATGCTTCTTATGTATTGCACCTTAATCGTATAAGTAACCGCTATATGCGTGTCAGAAATCAGTCAGTAAAATGTATTTACATTTTTGATTTAATGATGGCGGCAATATTTCTTCCAATGACAGAGAAGAGATTTACAGTAGGCAAATCTACAGCTGTGCACTGTAGACAAGCACACGTTCAGCATTTTAAGGGCTATTTGCGATTCCTGGATTGAGTTATGCCAGATCACATTATTGATCCGCATTATCATTCACATACAAACATTTTTAAAATGATTTTTAGTTCCTTATTTGCAAAACTCTTTCAGTGAACTTTTAAAACAGCGCAAATACTCAAGCAACACCATTAGTACACAGCAATTCCTATTCCAAAAAAAAATCCCACTCAATATGGTATATTTATCTTTCAATTTGCCCATATTCAAAAACATACAACACGTAGAAATGTTATTTTAACAAACTACTAGAGGGGCCACCAGCAACACAATATTTAATCCTCGTTTTTTAACCTCACAGTTTGGAGAAAACACTGTGGTCTGACCTTCTGGTAAATGGCTGTATATTTTAGAATTTAATGTGGGTGAGGCTTCCAAGATACGTACCATGTACCCCTGAGGATGCATATTTTATTCATGTGTCATATGAAAATAGTGCTTTTCTATGGTGTCTTGGGCCTGAAGATGCTTTCTGTGGCCTGGCCTATTTCTGCCATGGGCTTATGTTGTGTTTCACCTTGTAGGAATTCCGAATTATCTTTGTAGGCAAACGACGACACGCGTCTCCATAAATTTGGTAGATGTCTAGCTCTATGAGATCATGCTGAGAACCTTCAGAATTAAAATCCATCATCTCTGACGTTGCAAAATCATCGTCTCTATATGAACTGTCAGAGATCGATATAAATGTTACTCTGAGTTTCCTATATATGCATACTTTTTCCTTTGACATATTGCAAATCTCACGTAATCTGGGCCTATAATTTACATGCTTGCTAAGATATAACCATTAGGAAAGAATTTGTAGCAGGGCAGTTTTTGAGAGTGTGGAAAGTATCTGTTCTTATTAGACCTATTCTCCAGGACCTGTGTTTGCTTCACCCTGTGTGACATGAGCAGCAACTGGCGTGATTGACAGCTAGTTTCATGCTTTCTAACTAAGGTAACTGACAAGGTCGTGTCAAATGTGATGACAGGTAAGCGGGACAACGCTGAGATGTCTCTCTTTTTTCTTATTCTTTTATCTTCTTCGTCTCCTGCAAGGACAAAGGAACTGAAGAACAGCCATCGAGAGCATTCTTTTCCTAATGCTTCACTTTTACCAGTAGGCTAGTTTTGTTGTGTTTAGTAAGAAGACATTATATCACATCTATCAATTTTAGGTTGAAAGAACGTTTTCCCAATATTTCCATTAAGTGTGTAGTTTTTTGGACTTAATTAACAGCATTGCTTGTTTATACGAATGTTCTTCAAACATCTTTTTAAATTCTGTAATGTCTTTAAACGTTCTACTATCTTCCTAGGAACTAAGTGTTTGGTATATGATGTGTAACTTTAAAAAGGACATTCTATTAACATTACTGCAAGAACGTTTTAATAATTTATGCTAATAATTTATGTAATGAATGTTTAGAAAACATTAGCCAATGATCTCAGTGTAGTGTATTGATACAAAGTAGTGTATTGTTGCTAATATTGCTATATATATATATATATATATATATATATTGTAATTTCCTAGATCTAATACAAACCTTATTCAGAAGACATATTGGTTTTGTGCTATTCCTGAGATCATTCAGCCAGATAATTTTGAGTTAGCACCTCTTTGTGCGACGGGTCTGTGCTATATGTAGGCAATTTGCTGTTGGTCTAACAGCTTGTGACATCCATGAGGTGTCCACGGTATATTAGAGTGTGTTATGGAGAGGACCGTACTGGATAGTTCTCGAGGGATTCAGACCAAATACTTCTAGCATCATCCAATAGGTGCCATTAGTCTTGCTTTTCCCAGCATGCTTTCCTGACTGCCCCAAGCAGTACCTGGGCCTTCCACCACTGGGGCTGACATGATCTACTCAGCCTGTCTATACCCATTCCTGGAAAACATAAATGCTGTCCTGACTGGTTTCATAAATATTTATAAGATAAATCCAGAAACACAAGGCATTGTTTATCTAGCGTCCATATTTCAGAATATCAGTGCTGTTGCTTGCTTAAATCAAATTCTAACAAATATAACGATACTGGCATATCTAATTTAAAACCTTTTATTTTCTCACATTGGGGCACGAATTCACTAAACAGTCATAATTCAGAGCAAAATGATGCATCGTAACCAGGTGCTATCTGTGCTGGTTTAGCACTGCTCCATTGTTATTTAAATAAGTAATTATCATTCTTTTCAGCTCAAATACCCCAATGAAAATATGGCTTATTAAGCAGCGCCGTTTTCCTCGCGCAATTAGCATTCTGCAGTTCCTGCTCACGGAAAACAGTCGCTAAATGCAGTTTCATGTAAAAGACGTGTTTGTGTACAGTTTCAGCAGATCATGGCAGCAGTAACCCATCACAATGATGTAGAAGTGAGCTGTACACGTGTGGTGTACTTGAGTACACTTGACATTTTACAGAGCCAGTGCAGGTGGAAAGTTCGCAACATAGCTACAGTCTGCTGTACTATACTATAAGCACTCAGAACCATAATGGTGAACTGCACCATGCAAATTGCATTTAGCACAGCGCAATGCTATTAGCAGGCGCAATTAATACACAGTGAATTTCCGCCATTGCGTAATCAATAGGTGCAGATTGGGTCTAGCAGACTGGAACTGCAGCATATGAAAAAGCATCTTTCCAGTTTCCCAGCAACATCAATCACAGAGAAAAGTCAAAGATGGTGTATTCCCACGACTTTAATTGATGGCCCTGTTGGGTAGTCGAAAGCCGTTAAATTACCGACATTTCTGGTGATTGAGCGTTATCTGTCATTCTGTGAGCAAAGAGTCGAACTCGAGAAGAGAGGAGAAGATGAGGGCTACCGCTGTCCTGAGAGTTTGACAACCCAAATCATTGCCAGGGTCAGAGTGTAAATGAAGTTCCTGTGCAGATCTCTCTTCCGAATGCCGGCCGGGAATAATGGAAGTTTTGTGGGGCATCGAAGATTGATGTTCAGAGACAGAAGCACATCATTTCTCTGATTTCTCTGCTCATATTCTGTGGTGCGTATTTAAAAGTGGGGAAAAAAAACATTCATATCCCTTCGTTCCCATAAAGGAGTGAGAACAGAAAAATTCATGCCCTACAAATGATATTAAAGGCAGAGGCAGGGAACACAAGCTCAAAGTGAATGTACAAAAAGTGTTGTAAAAACCTCAGCGCTATTTTTGACAAACGTGTGTTGAATGTTTAGTAGTTGCAAAGCTATTTCCTACTATCATAAGAGATTTCTCCCCACCTCTAAATAACTATTTTAAGTCTGACTATCAAAGGTTCTCAAATTCTCCCCTCTCCGTCTGGTGCTGGCAGCAGCGATTTTACTCTGTAATTTTTAAAAGGAAACCTATTTCAGGAGCTCCGTTTGACTGGATAACGCCCGTGTGCATGGTCTGGAATTTCTGTGCAGTTTGGAGTTTTGTTATTATCGACTGGGCTGTTCTGACTTTGATGGTGGTGTCTGTTAAAAGGATAGTTAAATTTGATGATACACAGAGACATTCAGCTCTCTTTTATGAATTTGAACCAACCAAGTCATCACCCTTAATGATCTTTTTCAGCAGTAACAGGCAAACTGTGAGCTTGTACCTCCCTTTCTGGGATTATTCCCTGTGTGTATATAGAATGCTTTGTGTCCGGGAGTACTGACCATATAAACACTAAAGACTTTAACTGACAAAATAACCCTGGTAATACCAGCCACAGCACCTCACAGTTTATTGCTTTAGTTGAGAGTGTCATTGGTGATTTTTTATCCCAGCATATTTTTGTACAAAATAGAATAGGGGAAACCAGGAAGTGTTTTTTGCAAGATTCAATGATACAATATTACCATAATTACTGTTTCTGAAGTTAAAGTGGTTTAAAAATCTACAACACTGTAAAAAAAAAGTTAAGTTTTAATATTTAGTTGCTTTCTCTAAGCATTTTAAAGTTAACTTCAGTAAATAAGCTGATTGTAACTTATAGGATATAGTTTCGGAAACTTTTGTTGAGTTAACTGAAACTAATTTAAAATGTGACATTTAGCTGTATTTTTAATTGCCAGAATTTTTCATTTTATTTTCAATTGCCAGAAACATATAATTGCTTTGTGTCAATAAACCATAGCATAAAATGCGAAATAAGCTTTGAAATTTAGCTATTTCTATTTCTCAAATAGGGATCAAAGTATATATTGGAGACACTTTTATTAAACACATACTATTAATTGAATAAAGTAATATCATATGATTCCAATTTTAATTATGTCTGTAATATCTGATTACATCTGTCTGTTTGTATTTGTGTATATATATATATATATATATATATATATGTATATGTGTGTGTGTGTGTGTACAGTTACAAACATGGCATACAGGAAGGTGCGTGCTGGCCATGGATCTCTCCGTGTGCGGGATCTGGACAGTCAAGAGCTGCACGCAGCCTCTCTGGAGTTGGAATGGGACATGGAGAAGGAACTGGAGGAACCAGGTTTGGACCGTTTTCAGCTGGAGTGTGTGGAGCATCAACCTGCGAGCAGTTCTTCTGGCGGGGGCATGGACCCAGACCTGGAACCAATTCAGCCCTCCGTATCCCCTCACGGACGCTTTGAGCGGCTGCAGGAGGATCCTAATTACGTATCTCGTTTCAGCCGGACGATACCCAAGGGCCAGAGGCGGAGTGGGACCTGCCTGGCCAAATATCTGCTAGCAGGTCTGGGCGTGTTTGTTCTAGGGCTGCTCATTGGACGATATGCTTTCACCAAGGAGCAAGTGATGGTGGAGCCAACTGTAGACACAGACGTGCTGGAGAAGATAGTTCAGGGAATCACAGCAGAGAAGATACAAGCACTTCAGAGGTAAATTCAACCTTTTTGAGCTTATTATCTAAACGATTCTGACGAAATAAGGTACAACTTACAAAACATACAAAAATAAGGTTTACACCTTAGATTAAAGGGTAAGCTCATCTTTTTAGCAAAAATGCAGTGGCCGGATATTAATGATATGTTGGTGCTGATTGGTGCCAACAAGACAAATTTTATATAAATTATATGTTGTTAAATGACATTCTAAAGTATTATTCAACTACATCCTTCATATCTATTTCCATTAATAAAGCCGATAGCTCAACATCATGTTATTATAATAAAAGTCATGCCCTTGGTTATTTAAAAGAATCTGACAACTAAAATTATACAGCTTGATGTTGATTAAAATGATGGTAAATAATAGCCTGTCCACAATATATTTTTCTTTCTTTTTCCCCTCATACATCCCTTTTCTTCACAGACCTTCATTTAACAAAAGGGTTGTTTTATTAAAAACAACCCCTGGAGCATTAAAAGTGTCAATCGTTGTATACGTATATGTGTATACATATAAAATGAACCCATTGTTAATGTAACTGGTAAGTGGAACGGTTTAAAGAGAACCTTGAATGAAGGTGGGCCAGGCAGCTGATAATGCTATCATGTCCTTGGTGTCCTCTACATGGGGATCGAGATACTTCTAACCGTATTCAGGTGGTGACGTAAGGAAACACAGACGCAGAAGCTTCAAGGGCGTTGTGGCCGGCGAGGGGTGGAAACAGACGCAGGGACAATGTTTCCTGAGACAGGCTCTTTGGGACCTCTATGTCTCCGACAAAAACAGTCCTACAGCCAAAGTTCTGTTCAGCATATTCCCATCAGTGACAAAGCTGTCATGCTCGCTCCGAGCCCAGCTGTGTATTCTCTGACAGGCAGACTAAAGTCACAAGCAGGTACTGATGTTAAAATTAAATGCAGGCAAACCTCAAGTGATAACACGTTGTTTTTTTAAGCCAGGTATCATGGTGAGCATGTATATTCGTGTCAAAAAGATAACTCTGTTTCCTCTGAACCAAAACCGCCTGACTCGCAAAACAGGCATTGCGGCATTGTCAATTTATAATTTATTTTGTCACATTTATATTTCAAGCTGCAAGCACCAACAGCTTGTCTCAGATCCCTTTTTTTTTTGAGCAGGGAAGAGCGGGCGATATTACAATGCAGCACGGCTGCAAAGGCGAGGAGTCAAAACATTATGATGGCTGAATTTACCCCACATTCCTACAGCTTCTTAATATTCACACTGCAGCCGGAAGAAATAGGAAAATGTGTGAGGATAATTTCATTATTTACTGTTTAGGCGGAGAAATCGTTAGAATCTACTAGGAAAAATAAGCTCTGTGGTATGTAATAGTTGAGTTTAACTATAAATCTCTATGGCTCTAAAGTTACTCTGAGGTTTCTGTTCAGTCTGATTGAGATTCCAGGATGCAGCCTGGAAAATGCTTTTAAAAACCTTTCCTAACTGGCTCAGAACACATGCTAATAAGCTCTATAGAAAAACAATTCAAGACACTTTAACCATCATCAGTGTAGATTCCCTTTAACCAGGTCTAAAGTGCAGACTGTAAATGTTTTGTTTTTCATATTTTTTCATATATTTTCAAAAGGTTTTGTTTTTCATATTTGTTTATGACATAAATTTGGGCGCCAGTGCTGGTTGGACGTGAAAAATGATTGTAGACGTACTACAGAGATTTTGGTGGCATTGAAAATTGTCCCTTTTAAGTAACGTTCAATCATGATGATGCAGAAATTCTGTCCTCGTGCCATGTGTCCCCCCCCTGCTGCCACCCCCCAAAATATATATGCTCTGCCAAAGCCTCCATTTTCTCTTGGCTTGCGACGGTGTTTATTTCTTAGATTCTGTCCTAATTTACACATCAAAGGTGAGTGCGGGGGAAGTACAGTTCCAGTAAAATGAGATTAGCCTACAATCCCATGAAGAAAAAGTGTTACGTACTGTTTGGAGCTGTCTAATGGTGCTCTTTATCTCCTGCCGACACTCACTCTTAATTGCTGAGCGTAATTGATAGAGCCAAGCTCTGGTTACACATTCTTCATCCGGGACGGGTTAGATATAGGCGCTTCATAGAGGATTCCATTAAAAAGTTGAGCACCTGGACCTGATTGAAGCCCACTGGGGGCTAGGAGCCATTGGTGTGTCTATCAGAGAACACAGTGATGGGGCCCTTAAATTGTGAGTCCGATTTATCTTTTTTCACCCCAACCCCTTCTCTCCCCCCTCTCCCCCCCATTAGGGATAAGAGCACAGTTTTAAGACAGGCAGGGCATTGTGGGTAGTGACAGAGGCTTTCTTGTTGTGACACTGTCACGGTGCAAAACCATAAATTATACATGATGCAGGTGGACTGGTTTATTATTTCTTTAATTTTGCTTCCTCGTTTTGCTTCCTCTTGTTGGAGGACATGGACAAACCTAACACACCCACTGGAGAGCAGAATCTGTTTTGGGTCTCAGCCAAATTGAATTTATATACACAATCA
>JAZGTI010013011.1:0-15209 GCA_036877585.1 Botia kubotai
CCACTCTTCGACCCCAATTACAATCCCAATGTCCTTTTCCCATATCGTCTTTAAATTAATGCAGTCATTGCTGAGCACCTGGTTGGTCGTCCTGTGAAATACGGAGGCTTTTTGTTGGGGATGAGGAAGTGTAAGGAAGTCCAAGATATGGTTTCTGTCCGTGTGCTGAATTTTTGTGGAAACATAATTCCTAATTTGAAGATATTTCCAGAAGTTATCTTTTCCCTTTAAATTATACTTCTGTACAAGATTATTATAAGACATAAATACACCCTGTTCAAACAAGTCTGTCACAGTACACAGGCCATTCATATGCCATTTCTTCCAATATATGGGTGATTTCCCAATACAAATAGCAGAATTATACCAATATGCATCTTATGAATCTTCGCCCAAACCTCTCTTGAGTGCTTCATGATAGGATTTGTGGTTGTGTCTAAACACTGAGACAAGTGCTTGATAGGGCTGTATGGCCGTGACAAGGTTTTCTCGATAGTAACCCAGTCTAATTGAGTATTATTATTCCAATGCTTGGCCAATTTGGCCATTTCAAAAGATATCTGATAGAGCTGAGGATCTGGTAATCCCAACCGTCCCTTATCACGAGATGCACATAATTTGTTAAACTTTATTCTAGGCCTTTTCCCGTTCCATAGGAAACGTTTAACCATTATATCATATTGGTTAAAGATCAACTGTGGTATTGTAAGTGGTAGCATCATCAGCACATAGTTAATTTGAGGCGAGACCACGATCTTAATTATATTTACTTTTCCCCATAAAGTTAGCTGAATTTTTCCCCATTTATCCAGATTATTTTTTATGTTTTGTAGAAGTGGTGCCAGATTTAGCGTAGGAATCTCTTCTAACTCCCTGCATAACTTGATACCCAAATATTTTATTCCTCTTGGGATCCATCTAAAGCCAAATTTAGTTACCATATTTGCGTTGCATATTCCGGATTTTAGCTTCCGACTTTGTCCAATTAATTTTATATCCAGACACTTTGGAATAGGATTGAACTGTCTCCATGAAATGAGGTAAGGACTTATCTGGATCTTTTACCATGGCCAGAATGTCGTCGGCATATAAAAACAATTTGTGCTCTTTGTCGCCTCCCTGTATGCCTGAAATGTTTGCATTAGCCCTAACAGCAATGGCCAATGGTTCCAGTGTGATATTAAACAATAATGGCGACACCCCTGTCTTGTCCCCCTGGTGAGGTCAAAAGATGGAGAAACTTTACCATTGGTAATCACACATGTTTTAGGTGTCTTATATAATGTTTGAACCCACTTTATAAAACAAGGCCCAAACCCAAAATTTGACAAGTTGTAAATAGAAATTCCCAGTGAACCTGTTTGAACGCCTTCTCTGCGTCAAGTGAAAGGGCAACAATTGGGTCAGTTTTTTCTCTGTTTAACCAAATTAGAAATGGAGTAACCTTCTCATGTTATCTGTTGATGACCTGTTCATCATAAATCCAACGTGTGTTACATGCTTTGTCATGGTTATTTTACAGTGTGTTACATGCTTTGTCATGGTGTTTGAGATCAAAAACATAAATTCTGGAGTGGGATTTATGACAATGTAAATAAAAGGTGTATTCCCTCTCGCGTGGATTCACAAGACGCCAGATATCCACTAATCCATTATTCTCACTCATCATATGAATTGCTATTCTGTCTTTAGGATATGTTTGGTCACTACAATTACACACTACAATTACATTTATCTATAAAAGCATCCCACACTTGGTTAAAATCTCTAAATTCTTATTTAATTCATAGAAAAAATTAGGATCCCCTATATTTGGAGCGTAGATGTTACATAACACCACAGCAGTACCATTTATCGTGGCCTGTATACACACCGTTCTCCCCTCACTATCTTTGACCTCACCAGTCAGAACAAAATTTAGGTTCCTATTCACTAGTATGGCGTCCCCATTCCGCCTACTGGAAAAGGAGCTATGAAATACGTGTCCAACCCACCCGTACTTTAATTTTAGAGCCTCTTCCCCTTTAGAGGGTGTTTTCTGAATAAATGCGATATCCACATTAATATGTTTTAAATAAGTAATAACTTTGCCTCTTTTTATGGGACTCCCACAGCCTTTTATGTTCCAAGACATACATATTATATGAGCATATGACTCCCAATACAGCTAATTTTTAACTAAATTTTTTTTACATGTTTTGTGACATTACTATAACAAGGGCTTAACATTAACCCCCACCAATCCGCCAAATGCGGGTACATTTCAGCAGTGGCGGGTAACAGTCACTTTAACTAGCCACTTTGATAGGTTGTCTGTGCTATGACGCTCTTGAATGACTCTTGTGGTACTTTGATGTCATTTGCCGATCGGTCAAGCAGCGCTGTGTGAGGTTAAGCACACCTATTGTTTGATTGTAGTGTTCTTCAAAGGCATCTGAAATAAACTAATTGCAGTGTGACAATACGACACCACAACTTTCATAGCCACTACCTGCACACAGTGTTTGATCATTGGTCGGTTCATCCACTAGCCACTTTATAATTCTTCTTTCAGCAAGTTACATTTTAGCAAGTGCTTGGGGTTAAATGTGGCTTTCCCTTCTGGAATGTGTTTGTTTCGTAATTTGAGTCCCAAACAACCGCAAGGTATTTTCTGTCTGAGGTTATGTTAGCACTGATCACTGAAATTAATTTCCACCTTCTGCACTTTGATTTTGGTGTCTATTATTACTTGATGATCTCTTAAATAATATAATAAAAAACTGTCTGAAGTTTTTTTCCTTGTTCCACACTGCACCACTTTAATTATATGCAAATTCATTATATGTGTTACGGAGGAGGCTTCCACCCCTCCTCCTCCACGCCAACAGAGGGAACCTTCACTGGAGTATTGACTCCTCCCCGAACTACAGTTCCCAGCAGACACCGGGACTACTTACTGTTTGGCTGATCTAAACCGGGACTATTTAAACGCACTCACGCTACAACTCAGTGCGATGTCTTGTATTGTCTTTATAGCGTGCATTTCAGAGCGATTACTTCCTGGCTGCTTTTCTGGTTTTAATTTTGGATTGTTTCTGGTTTTTGGATTGATTGCTGCCTGCCCTTTGGATTACGTTGTGTGTTTGGGCCCCGCCGCCCGCCACACACTCGCCAGGTGCCCCAGCTACCCCAGTCAGTCCGAGGCTTGCTTTCCCTGACAAGTACGACGGAAACCCAGCTCGGTGCAAAGGTTTTTGCTACAATGCTCTTTTTTTGTTTCCCAGCAACCCACGCTCTACCCTACTGAGAACAGCTGTGTAGCTTTCATGTGCTCCCTTTTGACTGGCAAGGCCTTGGACTGGGCCACGACTATCTGGGGTACTGACGGTTCAACCTTTCCCTCTTTTAACACATTTTTGCAATGATTCAAGGAGGTGTTCGACCATCCCATGGAGGTTTTGCGAGCGATGTTTCAGGCAGGGGTTGTGCCTGTACTGTGGTCAGATGGGTCATTTAACTGCCCGTCACATCCCAGTTCCAGCTCCACACCAGTGAATCTAGCCTCTATTTCCCATCAACCACATTCAATCATTCAGTTACCAGTGACCCTGTCATTTTCCAATAGTAGTTTCACCACATCTGCCTTTGTCGATTCAGGAGCTGCTGGGAATTTCATTTCATTAGAATTTGCACAATCCAATAATATACCTCTAATCCCATGTTCTTCTTCCCTAGAGGTGGAAGCGATAGACGGTCACCCCTTGGGTGTAGGAAGAGTGGATCTGCAGTCCAATCTGTTACATCTACAAATTGACGTGTTACATTACGAATCCATCCAATTATACGCCTCACCTAAACACACTTTAGTTCTGGGTTTGCCCTGGTTACAACTCCACAAACCTCTTATCTCTTGGAACGAAGGCCACATCCTCTGTTGGGGGGACTCATGTCACAAAACATGCCTCCAGAAAATTACACCACCTTCCCCTAGAATCAAGAACCCGAGTCAGCTCCTGTATCCGAGAGGGGGATGAGTGGAAAACAGTGTTTACCACTACCTCGGGACACTACGAATATCTGGTCATGCCCTTTGGCCTGGCCAATAGTCCGTCAGTGTTCCAGTCCTTCATGAATGATATTTTCCGAGATATGTTGGAAAGATGGGTTATCGTTTACATCGACGATATCCTCATTTACTCGAACTCCCTGGAAGAACATAGGAGACATGTTCGCTTAGTTCTCCGTTGTTTAATTGACAATAACTTGTTTGTTAAGGGGGAGAAATGTGAGTTTCACAGGACCAGCACTACCTTTTGGGGTACGTCGTTAGTCAGGAAGGGGTGGCCATGGATGATGCTAAGGTCCGAGCCATTACTGAATGGCCACGCCCCAAAACCGTTAAAGAATTACAACGTTTTCTGGGGTTTGCTAATATCTATCGCAGGTTTTTTCGGAACTTCAGCTCCGTGGCTTCACCACTCATGTCATTAGTAAAACGCCAGTCTAATCGTCTTATATGAAATGAATTAGCTGACCGGGCATTCTCAGAGCTAAAGACACAATTTACTATGGCCCCCATCTTGCAACATCCCAACCCAGATATCCCTTTCATAATAGACACCTCTAATCACATGGTGGGGGCAGTGTTGTCACAACGGCACGACTCTCCCCCCAAAATGTTTCCATGCGCCTACTTCTCCCGTAAATTATCTCCCACAGAGCAGAATTATGATGTAGGTAATAGGGAGCTCCCGGCCATGAAGTTGGTCCATTGGCTCGAGGGGGCCGCACACTCATTTACTGTGATCACTGATCATAAAAACCTTAAATACATTCGATCAGCCAAACGTCTCAATCCGCGCCAAGCCCATTGGTCACTCTTCTTTACACGCTTTAATTTCACCGTTACCTATCGCCCCGGCTCTATGAACGCTAACACAAATGCATTATCTAGGCATTAGCATAAGCATAATCCCCTTCCTGAGACAGAACCCCCCGAGACTATCTTACCCCAGAAATTATCACTAGCGCCCGTTCAATCGGATCTACACACGGAGATTCAGCACCACAATGAATCTCAACCCCCTACCGTCACATGTCCATAGAATCTCACATTTGTCCCAGAACCATTCAGACAGCAAGTACTCACTCAGATTCACGAAAACCCCAGCTCTGGACACCCCGGCATAGCCGCCACACTGAACCTACTGAGAAATGCCTACTGGTGGCCGACTATATCCCAAGAAACGATCAAATTCATTCAAGCCTGCTCAGTCTGTCAGATGTCAAAGAATCCCAGACACCTACCAGCCGGCCTTTTGCAACCCTTGCCCACTCCACAGCGCCCTTGGTCCCCTATCGCAATTGACTTCATCACAGACTTGCCCAACTCACAGGGTAATACCACGATCCTGTCAATAGTAGATCAATTTTCTAAGGCCTGTCGACTTATTCCGCTACCCAAACTACCCACGGCATTCGAAACAGCCCAGCTCCTGTGTTTCTGTGTAATCTGGTTTTTAGATTTTATGGCCTCCCTGAGGACATTGTATCCGACCAGGGACCCCAGTTCACCTCCCAGGTCTGGTCGTCTTTTTTCAAACACCTAGGTGTCAATGTCAGTTTGACCTCGGGATACCACCCCCAGTCCAATGGACAAACTGAACGCCTCAACCAGGAAATAATCAGGTTCCTCAGGTCATACTGTAATCAATGTCAGGGAGACTGGAGCAAATTTCTGATGTGAGCCAAATACACCCAGAATTTCCTGGTTAAACGCATTACTGGGCTCACCCCGTTCAAGTGTGTCTTGGGATTTTAGCCGCCACTGTTCCCATGGTCCGGAGAACCCACTGACCCCCCTGCAGTAACTGACTGGTTTTGGCGGAGTGAGGAGGTTTGGAATCGCACCCACACTCACCTCCTCAGAACACTCAGAACAAGCCAACCGTCACCGTCGTCAGGGCCACAACTTCGCTGCCGGTCAGTGGGTCTGGCTTTCCACGAGAGACCTTCGTCTACGCCTTTCCTGTAAGAAGCTGAGTCCAAGGTATGTGGGCCCGTTTCAGATCATGAGAATGATTACCCCGGTGTCTGCTTGATTAGACCTCCCTAACCACTTTCGTATCTCTCCTACATTTCATGTGTCGCTGCTGAAACCTGCTGATGCACCGGCGGAGGGGCCAGAGATTTTTGGATTGATTGCTGCCTGCCCTTTGGATTACATTGTGTGTTTGGTTTTTGGATTACTTGCCGCCTGCCTCTTGGATTACGCTTTGTCTATGGATTTTGGATTTACTTGGTAGATCTGATTATTACTGGATTTACTTGGACTTGGTAGACTTGATTATAGATGTATTTACCAAAACCTAGACCACATTTGATTTTGATGAACTGAAATCTACGTGACATATTTATGATTCAATTAAAATATTTAGACGGAAATAATTTAGGGCAGGACTTTATTTTATCCTCTTGATTTGATTGGATGATAAAGAAGTTTGCTGATCATTTTCATGT
This sequence comes from Botia kubotai, assembly GCA_036877585.1. Classification (NCBI taxonomy): domain Eukaryota; kingdom Metazoa; phylum Chordata; class Actinopteri; order Cypriniformes; family Botiidae; genus Botia; species Botia kubotai. The sequence goes on from JAZGTI010013011.1 coordinate 6,502, forward strand.
TACGGCCTTGATCATGACAGCCTAAAAAATTATCCTAATTTAATAAAAAGTTAAAACTAAGCTTTTCTGGTTTCTTTGTTTGGGATAATGTACAATAATGAATTGTGCTAGTAAGTAAAATTAATAAATGTCCAAAAAGTAAATTATTACATTTAAAATCTCTTTCTAACCAGGGTTCAATTAGCTAATCAGCTAACCACGATATATGGAGGAGGTTTTCCTCATGGTCAGCTATGGTGGAAATTCTTGAAATGGGCTCAACTGAGCATCTGCATGTAGCATTTCTCTCTTCCCCTGGGAGGCTTCTGGCCGGGGAGGCAGAGCATCTGTTTGTCTCCCTCAGTATGGTGGTGTGTTTAGCTGAAGGATTACATTACAGTTGTGCTAGATCTGCCATTCACTAGAACTGAGCCAGTTGCTTGTCAGATTGGTTTCAAAAACCAGACCACACAGGCAGAGGGCAGTTTGGGTAGGTAAGGCCTCTTTCAGGCCTTAGGGTCTGCATTTTTTCTCACATCCATTACAAGCATTACCACACTTTAAAAAAAAGGTTCCAATAAAAAGGGTTTTACAAGGGTTTCATCTCTGTCAATGAATGTTTAATTTCTAGTTATTTAGAATGATCTACGTACTAGTGTTTTAAGGAACCAATACACTGATTTGAAGAACTTGCAATGTATCAAGATCTTTTGTTTTAAATCTCCAAAAAATCATACAGCAACTCAACTGTTTATCTATGATAGAATACCATACATATATTTTTTGCTCTGGAATCCATTTGTTTTTTAAGAAAGTAATTAAGGTAATTTATGTCCAAAATGGGTCTTTGTTTTCTGTGGTTGTGATTCCTGTAAATGTGTTTAATTTATAGTATAGTCCATGCAGACTGCGTCAGGGAAATAAACACTTTAAATGCAAAACTGTACAAACAACATCAATATAACAATACACGCAATATTGTAACACGTTTCCAAACACTGTTCAGTAGGTGGTCATGCTGACGCGTGTCATTTATGCATTACATTGTTTTTGTGTTTTTCTGACTCTCTCTTTCGGCTTTGCGCTCTTTCTAAATCGCCCCCTCACTTGTCTCTGTGTCTGTCCATTTCGGTCCTCTCATTGTTGAACGTGTTTTGCTGAATTGCCGGAAAAGGAAGCATCTGATTATTCACAAACAAAACAAAATGGGTATAAAATTGTTGGTCATAGGATGTACATCAACCCAGAAAAAGCCCCAGCATTGTTTGCATATTGCTGACTTTTTAACCTCTTGGCTGCCTGCTTTAGCAGCTGAGTGACCTCTTTAAGGAATACATTTATATGATATGTAGGTGAACAAGCCGGCAGGTCATTGTGGTTTTGGTTTTGTAGATGTTTTAAATTAATTTGCCACTAGTGGGATTGTGAAAGACAAAACACCAGGAAACAATGTACGCATGTTCATAGTTTTATCCAATTTTTGCAACTCGAAATTGTATGTCATATTAAGTTTTGATGTCGAGAATCGAATGCGTTTACATAAAAAAAATGAAAGAAACTAGACTGTGCCATGAAAAATATTCTAAAAGACATGTGAGTGGTGCTTGTCCATGCAAATCAAATCTAGGGCGTGGTCTAGAGTGGTTGCCAAGGTATAACTATGTGGTTGCTATAGTGTTCTGAGACTGGAGACATCTCCAGTCTTGACAGGAAGCCAGGACCCTGACAATATATGGTTTTTCATATGAGTCTATGGAAGTTATGCACTGATCTAAAACACTTAGAGTTAGGTGTTCATTCAAATCCCTAAGCTATCCCTAAGCATTCACAATAGTGGTCAAGCTTGTCTATTGAATAAGGTTATAAAGAAAGGGTTTGTTTGGTGGGTCAGTAGAAGTGATTGCACACTGTGACTAAAAGCATATGTATCAAGCCGTGCTTCTAACATTTTAATCAATGCTGTGTGTTTGATATTAGCCAATATTAAAACAGCAAGTCTCCCTAATACATTTAGGGGAATGATCCAAAGAATTTTCTCCTCAAAGCGTGTGTGTCTGTCCTTGTTTTGTGCTTGTATGTGTATTTGTGTGTGTTTGTATCTTGGCCTCTGGGAGCACTTGTCTATGTGTTTAGACATTTTAATGCTAACCACATTCTCCCTTTTGCCATGCCATTCATAATGACGCATGTTGTTGTTTTTAATGGTTGAAATGAAACTCATATGTTTTCTCAGGCCCCCTTGCATTTATGCAATATTTAACAGCTGTGTGTTCACTTTAAATTTCTCTTGAAGCTGCACATGCTCCACTGGAGTATGTTGACATGACCATAAACCTTGTTATTACAATGTAATCAATGTATTTATAACAATACATATATCAAGAGATCTATTTAACAATTGCAGAATAAATGCATTATAGAAAGTGGTCAATCGTTGCTACTAGTTAAATATGACACAAAATGTAAAAAAAATTCCACATGTAACAGAGTAATGATCATAAGACTGTGTTTCTTGGCAATTTTTCATTAAAAAAAAATTTCATAAAAAATATTTATGAGTAACAAAGGCTGATATAAACTCAATATGAAAATGTAGTAGTTTTTTTTGTCTTTGTACTCATTGCATTGGATATAGCATGTCTGTCTGAATAACTAGGTTAACTAGTTTTAAAAATACAATTATTGTTATATTCGTAATTATTGCACCCTCAAAATAAAACTTAAAGGGTCATCAGATATTCATTATTAGGGATTTTTATGAAAACTTTAAAACCTTTAAAAATAAAAACTTATTAATGAAACTTTTTAAATAAAAACTTATTAATGTTATATTTCAGTAACAGTTATTTAATTTTTACTTGTCCTTTCATTTATTTATTTTGAAAAATAAAAGTTGTTCTAATAATATTATAAATCATTGCTGTTTTAGGTTATATTGTTTCTTTATGTTGTATAACTTTGTTAATGTGTAGTGTAAAATAAAAAATGAGGTTCTGTCTCTATAGAGACAGTCAGTTATGTCCTGCTGTCTTTACCTCTTTAAGACCTCTGAAATTGAATTGGGGGGTGAAATGTGTCCTGTTGTGTGTGCTATCAGACCACTTAATAATGAAGTCTTTTGTAGGGTTGAGACTGTGTACATAATACATGTGTACTTGTATTCAATATGCATGGACTGTTCTTGTGTTCTGTTAAAAGTTGACGCCCTTAGAGGCATCATGCAAGGTTTGTTGCCACTGATGTCAAATGGCATTGGTTCTTGGAAATGCCATTGGTACATGGAATCAATCATAACAGTTTAAGAAATGGAAAATGCAGAAGATTGAAAGATTGACAGTGAACAATTACTTGAATTTCAGTCTGTTCTCACACATGCATTTGAAAATAGCAAGTACATTGTGTGGATTACTGTATTTATTGGAGTTTAAAAGTGATTCACCTCCACTTTCAGTGTATGACAAACAGAGGGCTGGACATTCTGCATAGATCTCCATTTTGCATGTCATGGACAAAAGAAAATAATACATGGTTGAAACAAACTATTGCTCTTATAATCCAAGCACGCCTTATTCAAAACAAAATCCTTACATGTGAATAGTTGCAAAAAAATACTTTGAATCGCATTGTTTCTCATTGTTATTTGTTGTACTTTCTAATAATTTGACTGTTGCTATTTTGCGACTGATGTTCAGTTTCCTGCTATTGTCTGGTGTAGATGGCTTTGGTCTCCTTTGAGCGTGTTCCTCCCACCTCCCCTACCCCCCAGCCCACCCTTCAGCACCAAACACACACACTCACTCTCACACTCTCTTTTCTCTCCTTTTCTTCTGCTTGCAGCTTCAGACATTTGGGGAATCCTCAAACAAGTTGTTACTGCAAAGACGCATTGCTAGTTTCTGTAGGTGAGAGCTCTTTGACCGAGCAGAGAAAAGACAGGGGCTGTTTCACTAAGAAGGTCATAATTCCTGCTTCTCCACTTTGTGTCTTCTGTTGCGGACAGTGACTGCGCTGACTGGACACTGTGATACACCCTCATTAATTGGCTCTTTGATTATGGCATTGTAGAGTCCTATACACTGGATGTTTGCTCAAATCGCTGGTGAGTGTTTGTTTTAAGATCTCTCTTATCTCTGTTCCGTCACTAAACGGCTAACATTTCATTTGACAAAAAGCACCACAGTCGCCCCAATGATAAGCTCGCTTCTGGTCCTCAGAACTTTATTCTGAAGTTTCTTCTGGTCTTGATTTTATTTCAAAACATCTCTGTCCTGTGCAATCCAGTTTTTTTCTCTCAACATTTCTAACGCTGTCCTTCCCCTCTCTCATTTGGAGCACCTCGACTCAGATTACTGGCTTCCTCCTGTTGTTTGCGGGTGCAGGTTTCTGCTCTGACGATCCCACGCTCTCGCGTAGAGGGGAAGGAAGGTGCTGATAAGAGTTTAGGAGTCGCAGGGAGAGCGGCTTTTGTTAGCTGCCTCGATATGTGTGTGTGCGTGTCTTTGAAGATGGGAAACTTTTAACAGCAGACGAGACGTTTTCTTCACTTGTTTTGTTGTTTTTGGAGGTAACTTTTCTTTTTATGGGTGGAGGGGTGAGAAAATTGGAAACAGACTCACCCAGAGCTGAAGTGAGTCAAACTGCATATGTGTCAGTCTACGACAAATAACAGTCCCATAACTTAAAAAGGGAATAGGAGAAATGTTTTTAGATGTTGGAAAGGGGATTGGGGAATTCTCAGTGGGTTTAAAGGGTTCGTACTGCACAATGTTTTTGCAATGTTTTGGGTTCAGTAAGTGGAAAGAAGGAAGAAACTGATGGGAAAGGATGTATGTGTTTAGGTATGTGTGTGTTTTGGGTGGATGGAATATGATTGAATGTCTGCTGCTTTGTGTACAATAAAAAAGGTTCTATATTTTATAAAATATTTAGTTTCTTTTTTAAATAAAAAAAACAAGTTTCCACAGGCAGTGTCTGAGGTGCTTTAATAATTAAAGACGTTCTTGACGTTACATTTTAGGTTTAAGAAATATTGATTGTGTATTGATTTTCTGGGTTCACAGATGGTTATCTGAAGATTTGCTGAATAAATCTTCTTGAACTTTATACGTTCTTCAATAGCATCAGGTTGAAAAATCCATTTCTAACCTTATTTTAAGAGTCTCCTTCTAAAAAGAAACAGAACAGTGGCATAAGTGACGCCATTTTTAAAGGCAGAAGTTTGTAGTAAAGGCTTTTAATTAACCTTTTGTCTTCAGTTTAGAAACTTTAGGAAAAAACTTTAGTTTCTTCATTATGAATGAATAATGGAGTAACTGAGGGTCTGCTGAAGAATCTGATGGTTTTGCTGACATGAAAGGCTAATCTTGGAGATTTGAGAGGAAATTCCCTCTTCTCACATCCACGAGGAAGTGGCCTTGTGGCCGGCCTTGTGATGCCTTAGTCCTACTGTCTGAGGTAGACGTCTGTTTCCCCAAAACCTCATTAGCTGCTTACTTTTGTGCATCTGTCTATGTGATATACCTATTTTAACATCGAAAACAGGAAGTTAACACATGTAATATGTTGAAGTCTTTAGTTTTAAATTTTAAATAGAGAAGCTTTGGTTATAAATGCTAAAGTATTTGCTGAAGTAGTCAGTGTATAACATGCCATAATATTGATGTGTCCCTGACGACAATGAAAATGTTTCACTCATTTGAGTTTGTTTTTCTAGTACATTAAGAATCAACACCTCTCAAGTGACCAGAGGGTCCTGGTTTTCCAGGTGTTTTCATTTAAACACAAAAATTAAATTGTCTTCCACTTATTATCCGCATTTTGCTGTACCCTTGTCTTATTAGACTGCCTGTGCTATTGGTGATAAGATAGAATAGCGGTAGCCCTTCCTGTCCTGAACAGGAAGTGGTACTCTCTGTTCAGCCACTGGCTTGTCCTGTATCCATCCTCTCATCCATTGGGAATATCACTGTACTGTTGAGGAAAGCTCTTGGATCATCCAGCTGTTGCCAACCCTACTGCACAGCCAGTCCATTTGTGCCGCAATATGCATCAAACCGATATCCCTGTTGTTTTCTAGGCACAGAATATAATCCATTTAGATATTCCCATGTGTTTTTATAGATAACTGTAAAAAGTAAATTGTGTTCTGTCTGTGGTATCGGCAGCACCAAACAAGAATTGTAGAAATAAGAAATGTCTCAGACACTACCTCCATCTGCCATTGGTCAGACAAACAAATAGTCCTGCCTCTTTTTCTTAGGTTGAGGTATAGCCCAGTGCTGACTGATGAGGTCATCGCTCCCACAGCCTTTAACTTTCTCACAAGCTGAAGTGTTCCCTGTTCCTCACTACAAAACCAACAACCCTATGAAAAATAAAATATTTACATTTTCAGATAAAATGGTGGTTACCCATGCAGAACTCACTTCCACAATGCTAAGGTGTCTTGGCTGGTTGTCAGGATGTTATTATGTGGTTGGTAAAATGTTCAGGGTGGTTATAGTTCATTGCTATGAGGTTGCTAGGGTGTTCTGACTGGTTGACTATTGCTCCAACAAGAACCTTCCCCCAAGTTGACAATGTGAATGATATTCTGGTTCCTAGGCTTGGGTCCTTACTGAAATAAATCAACAGATTTGTTTTCACATAACAATGCTTTGTCAAGCCAATGCAATGCATGCCATGCAAAAGTCAACATGCAAAGCTTTGTATTGACAAACTTCTTGTTTTCTGTTTGCTATATGAATTCAAATTCAATGCAAATTCAGGAACCAATTTGGAATTTAAAATGCATCTAAATTTAGTTCTGAACAGCACACAACACTCGCACTCCACACAGAGTGAGAAATTATTTATTGGAACAAATGGTACAAGATGTGGCAATGTCTGATATCTATGTTTAGAGGTTTCGAAAAACTCATAACCCTAAATTTGAGCATTAGGGATAAAGGTGCCGGCTTTAGCAAGCACCCCTAATTAATATGGTTAACCCTGGAAATGAGTCACAGGAAACCTGATCTCCAACAAGCACTCACCAATATGTTCTCCCAGAGGACAGCCCACATAAAGCCCTGAGGTCAAGAGGGGTAAGAAGGTCACTTGACTGCACATCCTTCCAGACAAAGATTGATCTCTAAACTATTCCATTCCCAGAAACGCCACATCTGAATCATTCACCGTGACAGCCGAACACAGCCTGTCTTGATAATTTCATAAATTATCTATAAACATTTGGAGCATCTATTGTTCCAAACTGTTTATGCAATTTGTTTGATAAAAGTTTTTTTGGCATTTTGTATTTTTTGAACCAGGACCAGTTTTGTATAAAACAATTCCTGTATAGTAGAGCATTGCGTTAGCAGTGCAATGGTTGTGGGTTTGATTCCCAGGGAACAGAAGTACTGATAAATTGTATACCTTGAATGAATTGTAAATTGCTTTGGTTGAAAGCATTTGTCAAATGCATAAATGTAAATATATCATTCCATTCACTCCCATATCCCATCACAGAACTCAAAACAACAGCCTCAGTTTGCTTGGAATTCATCAGCTGTAATCACTTTCAGTCTATAAGCTGCTTTTACATTGCTGCAGACATGGAAATATGTCTCTCATGCATAGCATAACAGTGTAGCTCCATACTGCACAGGATATGAAAACTATTTTTTTCTCAACAATTTTGGAATTATCCACATGAGTGGTTTGTTTATAGAGTCATAGCGAAGGTTCTTCTCAAATGTGGTTTGATGCCCTCCTCTGGTGACTTCAGTGAATTGAATAATAAGAAATGTGTAAAAAATTAGTGAATGGAAAAGCCTCTTGCTTGTGTTATGCTTTTTACACCACAATTATATACTTGTTGAGCATGTGCTGGATTGTTCACTACTTAATATCACTATCACCTGTTTTTGTATTTGGTATTTGTCTCCATGTTTCTTTTCTTTCAAGATATTTTGTCATTAGTGTTAAAGGGATAGGTCAAAAAAATTTAAATTATTTTCCCATTATTTACTCACCCTCATATCATTCCAAACTTGCATGGCTTTTTTCTTTTGTGGGAAGAAAACTGCCTTAATGGTTTTGTTCTGTTGTCATTCATTATGTATATTCATTATGCTATTTAGTGTTTGTTGTGTGCATGTTGTGTGGTACAATATATGTCCTGTAGGAACATAAGATCATCAGTGAAATCTCTTTCATATTTAAGTCTCATCAAAACAAACAAACTACATTCATAAAAAGACCTAATAGCTATGCCATTCACATTCATTTTAGCTCTATACTCTTACTCTGTCAACAATCTCATTTGTGACTTTTATTTACTGTATTGAATTTTAGAAGAAACATATACCCAAATTAAACAATTTATAACGATCTTGAATTTCCTGAGCTCTGAAAGATCCACTCTGAGCAATACCATATTTTCCTCTGAGATGTAGCACCTAAATCTTGGGCACAATTCTTTATTTGTCCTAAATGCAAACTTGCCCACTAAATTTCAACATCTATGGTCTTAATTACACTCACCTAAAGGATTATTAGGAACACCTGTTCAATTTCTCATTAATGCAATTATCTAATCAACCAATCACATGGCAGTTGCTTCAATGCATTTAGGGGTGTGGCCCTGGTCAGGACAAGCTCCTGAACTCCAAACTGAATGTCAGAATGGGAAAGAAAGGTGATTTAAGCAATTTTGAGCGTGGCATGGTTGTTGGTGCCAGACGGGC
>JAZGTI010013012.1:4266-15207 GCA_036877585.1 Botia kubotai
GTGTGACTGTATGTGTGTTTATTTGAACTTTGCATCTAAAAATATAAAATAATTTACCCTCATGTTGTTCCAAACTCACGTATGATTTTTCTCTCTCCTCAGTACCTTTAGGAGATAATGGCTTGTTCAGAATCCCACAGCTTTGTAGGTTCTGTGACATTCAATCTACAAGCTGTAATGGCACAGGAGTCTGTGAGTCCTCATGCAACATCTCATCCATCTGTGAGAGTCCACACGAGGTGTGCGTCAGCGTCTGGTATGTTCTGTCACACAATTTGCTCTGTCTGTGCTCAGGAGTTCTCAGTTATATGTGAGTCCTGCAGACAGACAGACAGACAGAGAGAGACATAAAAATCATAAAGCTTTCGTGTCCAATTACACCTAAGCATACTAAGAATTTATTTGGCGTTCCTACAGTAGTGCAACATTCATACAGACCAACATACATACATTACGTTACATCAGTGTAGTGCATACAGTGCGATGTATACATGGACACGTGACCAAAGCAACCTAAAAGACAATCTGCATAACAAAAGTTCAGGGCAAAATAAGTGGAGTTGTAGTGCAGTTATTGCAGTTGTAGACTGTTTAGAAAAAATATATTAAAAAATATCATGCATAAATTATGATTAATTAGTGGTTACAATGATGTAACTGTTGTAACTATGTTTTTTGGTTTTATTTGTGTTAAGGGAAGGGTTAGGAACTAAACCTCTGGTGCAAGAGACAAACAGACAGAATTTAAACAATTGTCTAAATTGACATTTTATAGATTATAGAGCTAAAAACTGGATAGCGTAGCTTTTAGCAGAAGCAGAGTCTGTCAGCTGAACTTACAGCAGGTGATTATGATACAAGCACATGTCGAATGAGGGCAGACTTTAATATATATGTTTGTTTGAAACAATACCTGATTACGCATCTTTGAAAAGGTAATGAAGGTTAATCAGAAAATCTGGTCTGCAGAAAAGATTTTCATTGTTAATTGAATATTTAAAAAGATAAAATGCTGATAAAACACAGTCAGCACTCCACAGTGACCTACAGTGATCTCAAGCTCAACGTGCATTCCCTCAGAATCGAACCCCTGACCCTGCCGTTGCTAGCGTGATGCTCTAGTGATGTGAGTGATGTCAAACATCAGCTGATCTTCTCTGCTCTTTCAGGAGGAGAAGTTCAGCACACACAGTTGTGGAGACGGTGTGTCATGACCCAGCGTTCCCTTTTTATGGTCAGTATCTTCAGGACTACAACAGCAGCAGCTGTCAGATGAAGCATGTGAGGGACATGGAGGAGAACTTCTACATGTGCTCCTGTAATGCTGAGGAGTGTAACGATAAACTCATCTTCACTAAGGGTGAGTGAGACTAGACCCTGTGTGTGTGTGTGGGGGGGTTTGAATATGTGCTCACAAATGTTTATAATGATATGTGTATAACAATGTAAACATGGTTTATGGAGACACTTCCTATTTCCTCATAAACCAAAGTTCTTAAAAAAACATACTAAACGCTGATTTTTTGTTATTTAAAAAATGCCAAAAAATTTCTGTGAGGGTTGGGTTTAGGGTGAGGGTTAGGGGATACACATCTGTGTGTGTGTGTGTGAGTTTGTGTATGAGTATGTGCGTGTGTCTCTGAGTGTGTCTAGCTATGCAAGCATATTTGTGTTTTGTGGTGTGTGAATCACGCCTGCATGTGACAGTAGTGTGTGTCAGTGTTTCAGACACCTCAGGAGTCTTTCTCTCTCTCTGTACTAAATATATGAGATGTGTTCAGACAGCACTGATGTTTACTGCAGGTAGAGCTTTATTTCTCACTGGTTGCTCTTTTAGTGCTCATGTTCTCAGTTGAGTAACAGTAAGAATGTAGATCAGTGAAGCTCATTTTTACTGCTGAACCACTGAGCTGCTTTACTTTTACCACAAAGAATACCTTAGCAACCACATTTTGGCCATTGTGCCATTATTAATATATATACATGGGAGCCGTGCTTGCAAAATGAGTCGGAATGAACATGGCTAATTACAAACTACAGGCAAAACCTAAAAAATATCAATTTTGGTCTAATTTGAGGTTTTCACAAAAATTAGTACATTAAGCCCTCGTATAGTGATCCCAATGTTCTAAATAGAAGTTAAACATCTAAAATTATTTGTATGTTATCTGACAGGTGAACTGTCCTACATCTTTTCTTTCATTTTAATAATTAAAGAATTTTTCTGGTGCTTCAGACAGGTGTAGCTTTATTCATTTTTGTCAAATTCCAACTAATCATCACACGTTATTTTATAGTTTCTTTTATGGAAAATGTGAAAATTACAAGAACATTTTTGAAAATGTGCTTGTTTTGGTCACATATGGGAACTTTCCTGATGTTTTCCTCAGTGATTTCATCAGAAGATGAGAAGAAGGAAGTTCTGCCTGTGTTGTTGCTCAGTCTGGTTCTTCTCTTGATGGTTGCTGTCGTGGTCATCTCCTTCTTCTACTGCTATCGAGTGTGTCAGCAACTGAAGCAAAGCAAACTCAAAAAGAAGGGGCACATGGACGGTGATACCTACCGCATCATCATCAGTGACGACAACTGTTCTGACAACAGTCTAAATCACAACACTGAGCTGCTGCCCATCCAGTTGGATGCGGTCGTTGGCAAGGGTCGTTTCGCTGAGGTCTACAGAGCCAAACTCAAGCAGGGGGTGACGAGCGCTGGACAGTCCTTCCAGACCGTGGCAGTGAAGATCTTTCCCCCTGAAGAATATGTCTCCTGGAAAACAGAGTGGGAGATTTTCTCTGACGCAGAGCTTCGCCACAAGAATATTCTGCATTTCCTGACCGCTGAGGATCGGAAAGCAGAAGGTCAGTATTGGCTGATAACAGCCTATCACGAGCGAGGTAACCTGCAGGACTTCCTGTCCCAGCATGTTGTGAGCTGGGAGGAGCTTTGCCGATTGGGCGGTTCGTTGGTGAGAGGCGTGGCACATCTGCACAGTGATCAGACGCCTTGCAGGAGATCCAAAGTGCCCATCGTGCACAGAGACCTGAAGAGCTCCAATGTTCTGGTCAAGATGGACCTCACCTGCTGCCTGTGTGACTTTGGACTTAGTCTGCGACTGAATAACTCAATGTCTCCTGAAGAACTGGCCAACAGTGGACAGGTGAGATCATGAGGTATATAGATGCTTCTGAATATTGCGTCTTCTTTCTGAGCATCTCAGAACTTGTGGTAAAATGTGTTTTCTTCGCTCTGATGTGTTTGTCTCAGGTTGGCACAGCTAGATACATGGCTCCTGAAGTGCTGGAGTCCAGGATTGACCTGGAGAACATCGAGTCCTTCAAACAGGCTGATGTTTATTCAATGGCTCTCATTCTGTGGGAGATCATGTCCAGGTGCAGCGCAATTGGAGGTAATATATGTCAGTCAACACCCCTGACCAATCATGTGCCTCACATTCAATAGACTGAGCGCACATACAGACACACAAGCAGACACAGATACTGAATAAATAGAACAGAGAAAAGATAAATAAACAGATCTTACTGCCATAAGGTGATCCAGTTGAGCTTTAAAATGGTTGATTGGAGGACAAGAGCAGGAAGGAAGGGCAATTTTTCAGCTGTCTTCAACAACCTGCTGACTCACTAGTATGCACTGTGTGACTGTGTTATTCAGTAAGAAACAGGACATGAGAGAAATGTGATTTGTCCCCAGCATCAGAGGAAACTCATTTGTAGCTGATGAGTGTAAGCGCTCAGGAACTTTGTTTAGCACTTAAATCAAATGAGGAACCTGTGGTTTCATGTTTGTAGTTCTCAGCTGCTGTTTGTGAAACAAACTCAATTATATCATGAAAGGATGAATCAAGCTTTGTTCTGATGTGAAGAGGAAATGTGTGTTTACAGCAGAACGTGTCAGTGCTATGAACTCTGTGACAGGAGTCATGTGACATAGCCACATTTGCACACACAACTGTCAATCAAACTCATCACAGATTGTGAAGGTTGAAAACTGAGTTTTAAGTTTGTCCTTAAATCTAATGTCAGTCACATGTTTGTGTGAGGGTTAGGTTTAGAGGGAGGGTTAGGGTCGGGGGATAAAATATCATTAGCCTGATTTAAAATCAATGGAAGTCTATGGAATGAACTCTCTAATATAGTCAGGGGGATGTCAAGGGTGTGTGTGTGTGTGTGTGTCGAGTGTATGTTAACAGGTGTTTGTGTTTCTCTGCAGATGTCACAGAATATGAACCTCCCTTCGGTAAGATCAGAGAACATCTCTGTATGGACAGCATAAAAGATCATGTGATCAGAGACAGACTGAGACCAGAGATACCAGCCACATGGAACAACCACATGGTAAATACTAAACTAGTTTAATTTAACCAGATCATCAGTGAAGTCTAGTCCACTCAAAGACACAGAGATTACTAGAACATTCATTCTTGTTCATACTAGAACAACAGTGCTTGTTAATGATCTCTCTCTCTCTCTCTCTCTCTCTCTCTCTCACTAGGGTGTTCAGTTTTTGAGCTCTACCATAGAAGAGTGTTGGGATCACGACCCAGAGGCGCGTCTGACTGCACAGTGTGTTGTAGAGCGTTTTGATGACATCAGCAGTGTGACTGTCCCGCCCATTAGCTCAGAGCAAAAGAGTCAAGAGGAAATAACAGCTCATACAATCACCTGATCACCATGGAAACTGTCCAACATCGAGTGTTTTTATCTCCATGTAAACCGTATTCCAAACCAAAGAGTATTATTCAACTCCTACAGCCAATAGGAAGAGAGCAATCTGACCCAAAGGATTCTGGGTGATTTGAATATCCAAAAGCTATTTTTCTTAAATATTAAGAAGATTAAATGTTAGATTTGCTGTATTTAGACACTCAGGTAAAGCTATTTAGCCAGCCACTGTGAACAAACCTGCCTCTAGTGCCTTTAATAGTGCATCTGAATTGGGTAGGATTTGAATTTGGTAAGACTGTGTGTGTATGTGTCTCAGTGTTAGTAATATGCACCCTAGCTTAGAAACCATCTGTATGTAATTGCACTATGTACATTTAAATGCAAGGCATGTATAATCAATTGTTGTATGTTTAAAAAAATGTAACCATCGTGTGTCATAAAGTTACAGATTCTCCGATTATTTCTGAAATGATTATGTTTTGAGGATGTTGTGAATTAGTTGTGTTCACACTGCAGCTGAATTCAGATGTCATTCCTCTTCTGACTGTTTCTCATTTCATTTCTGTATTTATGGGAATGACAACAAAACCCAATTCAGGAGAAACGCTGGGCACACAAGTTTAAAAACAACATTTAACCAGCAAAAACAAGTATGAAGATAATACACCTTCAATTGACCAATGTAGAGCAAAATAGACTGAGATGTGCTGTTTGTTTTTAGGAAGTTCATTTCTAAATTAAACCACAGACGTATTCACAAACACGCGTCACAGGATGGAGACCTGTCAGATGTAGACTCTGATTGGATGAGGCTTGAGTCAAATAACGCCCCCTGCTGGCTATCTTCAACATCACTTCTGTCAGTAACACAAAACAGGAATACTGTCAGTCACATCACAAGGACACTGTGATGGGACATACCTGCCTCATTCAGTCAATTTTCAGTCAACATTTCAAAACATCTAGTTAATGAACATTTAGAAGGTAAATAAAGACTTTATAGTTGTCAGACATTAACTGTACAGCGCTCATCGTTCATCTCATAAGATCTGAGTTTATCTTGAGCAGATGAATCGGATTATCTGATTAACACAATCTGAACTGTGGATCAACAAACAGTCAGCTATATATATATATATATATATATATTTGAATATATATAATATATCTTGAGCTCCTGGGCTCATTATCATCTATCATTAACACACTATAATTTAAAACACTATCCACATGAGGTTTATATGCTTAAATCTTAAAACAAACACAATCACTTTAGCAGTTTATGAATGTACCTGATGTGTAATCTGCTTTAGATAAAACCATCTGCTAAATGATTACATACATGATTACACTGCATAGACATGACAGTCAGTGACGTGAATGTTTAATGTCAGAGTCTGTGTGTGATGTGAAGACGTGCAGATCTCACGAGAGCTTCTCCTGTATTTATCCGCTTTATTATTCCTGTCAGAGATGACACCGCCACCAGAACTATATAGAGCTATATAATTACTATACAATGATACGCAGCACATCGGATTATTAATGTACTGGGTGTATGTGCTGGAATATGTTATTTGGAAATTGAATTGATCTGTCTGTCATGGATTTGTTTGGGTGAACACATTGAGATCGACTCTGTATTGAGTCTGACATGTTCAATTCGTTTAAATGATGCGATTGCATTTGTGCAAGTGAAACGCGAATCACTTCAAATGAATCATTTAGGAGACCCGAAGGAGCAGCACCGCAGATACTCGGCCGGTACCGGCGGCTAATCGCCGTGGATTAGGCGCTCGTGCGCCGGGGCTTGTGTGTGTGTGTGTGTTCAGCTCTCGGCTGTTGACGGGGATTCGCTGTAAGCGCATTTTCTCTGTTATGTATCTGTCAGTGTTACTCCTGCAGTAAAGCGTTCTTTACATCTCTTTTGTAAAGAGGCTGTTTGTAAGGGTTGTGTACATGTGTGTGTTTGTAAATGTGTGTATTTGTGTGTGTATTTTTGTGAGTGTGTAAAAATGTGTGTGTGAGTGAGTATATGAGTGTGTACAGGTGTGTGTGTTTTCACAGATAGGCAGGTGTGTCTGTATGTAACCAGAGCAGTTTGGGAAAGAGTCTGCTGGCTTTACTCTGAACTTTGTTTTCAAACACCAGTTTCCTGCTGGTTTCCAGTGAAACACAGAGGGTTAACCAGTATTGCTCAAGTAAGAAGCTGCTGGTAACCACCTCTGTGCTCTGTTCTCTCTGATAACAAACACAGATCTGCATTTTTCTTTATCTCTGGCTATAATCCACTGAGAGTTTGAATCAAACTGTAAATGAACAGAATAAATGAATTGAGAGGTAAAGCTCTCGTGAGTGTCGGACTGAGGGCTACAGCCTGATATCATGATATCTTCAGCATTATGACTGCTTAATATAATGAGTAAGTCATCTGTTGTGTGTCTAATGGGAGTTTGTGTCCAGTCCAGATGGTGGTCTGGTCCACTCAGACACAACACAAATAATGTTGATTTTGTCATCGTATGTGAGCGGACAGAGATAAGATTCACTGCAGATTTTACTGCAAGTCAGAACAGAAAATACAATCTGTTGTCAGTTATTTGTTTGCCAATCTGAAACACAAGCTGCTTGTTTACAACGATTGTCAACAGACAGAAACACTTTTTCTGTAGATCAAAACAATATGAATCAGGTCTGTGAACTGGTGCTCTGTGTGCATCAGTGTTGTATTTTGAGTGTCTCAAAATACAAGTTTCAAAAAAACTGAAAGATGTAGATTCAGAAAACTACAAGAGTAAATACTGTTGCTTTTATTTGTATTTAGAATAACCCTGTATTTAGAAACTTTTAGCTCATAGCTTCACTTTTACATACACAATTACACAATATCACACACATTGACACACAATCTTGATACTGTTTTGAATGACTGAAAATGAATGCAACCTTTATGTGGGGGAAAGTCGTGTTTGACGTTTGTCTGTCTGCCCGTAATGAATATTTGCTAACTGGTGTCTTATAACCTCCTCAACCTGCTGCCCTGGGTGTTTAACATGTAGAAAAGGCGAGTAGTTTTCTTTCCATGAACAATAATGTGAGTTACTGCGATTATTCTCGGTGCAGAAAAATGACCTACAGTGGCGACAAAATGTAACCGAGCGTTTGCGTCAGGTTCGCTCACGACTCGATTCAACTAAAATGTTTCGAGTCTGGTCTAACCAGACTAACTGGTCTAATCTCTGCCTCGATTTAATAGATCAATCCGGATACGTGGTCACCTGAGAATAAGTTTAAAAATCGAGAAAATCTCCTTTAAAGTTGTTCAAATGAAGTTCTTAGCTATGCATATTACTAATAAAAAAATAAGTTTTGATATATTTACAGTAGAAATATCCTAATCATTTTTGGCATAAAAGAAAAATGTATAGTTTTGACCCATACAGTGTATTTTTTGGCTATTGCTACAAATATACCCGTGCTACTTAAGACCAGGGTCACATATTGTTTGCTATACAAAATAATTAATACGTTTAAAATGTAGTTTTACTATTTTTATTCATTTTGTACACCGTTTTATTTAAGTTGTAAATTGTGTGTACATTGTTTCACTTCTCATACACTTGTTTATCCCTTTTGGGTGTTGTATTAAAATTAGCGTGTTTGGCGTAACGCTGTGACACCAATCAGCGCTGTGATATAGTTGACCAATGAACTCGAGCCAGAGACGTGAGTCATGGCTCTGGGGTGGGGTTTTCGCGTAGAGGGCGTGGTTTGCGCTTAACTGGTTTGGGAAAAGAAATGACGCGTATCACACAAACACATTACAGTGTCAATGTAACCAGTACAACAGAACACAACATACTCTAAATGACATAAACATGACAAAATTTGACAAAATCACAATAGTGCCCCAAAGGCACCGCAAATATGGCGTCGAAACAAAACTTTTGCCCAGAATTGAACACAACATCACGACCTGACATCAGCTTCACATTCTCTATATGGTGCGCAAAGGTGAAGAAATACGAGAACTCACAGCACAACACTCGCGCTTGCCCCGCCCCTCCTGCCGACGACACCGGAAGTTGTGGGCCGAGGCTCACGTCACGTCCGCGTGAGAGCGGGGACGCGCAGCGAGTGTGAGAGCGCAAGAGGATGGAGGCCGCGGAGCAGCAGCGCAGCTCGAGTGATGGCGCGGCCGCTCGAGGAGAAGATGTCCCGGGTGGCGCTGGCGGCGCGGGGCCCGGCGGAGGCGCGGAGGGCGAGCGGGACAGAGATCGCGCTACTTTCGAGTGTAACATCTGTCTGGACACGGCGCGAGACGCGGTGATCAGCCTGTGCGGACACTTGTTCTGGTACAATCAATAACCGATCACTCATCAATACATCACTGATATCATGATCGATCAAACCGAGATTGACAGTTTGATCTAAAGACCTAGAAACGTTTACCATGGTAACCACAGTTTCTCGTCAGCCGCAATGCTGCTGTTGCTGTGGCCTGTAAACATCAATATGTCAAAGTGATTGATTGACAGGCGTGGATCTGTTGATCATAATGACATCGTGCTAACCAGTGATCGTTAGTTAGTGGGATATCACTATGTTTACCTTCACTGACATTAAATACCTTTTAAGAGAAGTGGTATTTATTTAAGTGATACTCGTATGCAAGGACATGGAAACACACAGTAGTACATTGGTCTCAGAGTACAGTGTTATTGTCTCTTATGTTCATGTACTCCTGTATTTACATGTTTATGTAAATATTATATTGTGTTATTGTTATCATAATGCGCTAAAATGCATCAGAACCCGTTGTAATATGGTAAATTAAATCGTGTTGCATGAACGCGTATAGTTTGACTCTGCTCTCATATTTAAAGCAGATTGTTTATAGCAGATTTCATTATTTCTGCAGTGGATCGTTAGCTTCGTGTATGTGATGGGGTGTGAGACGGGTGTTTATCAGAAAGCATTGTTGTTATACACTCATAAACATGAGATACACATCAGAAGTATGTGACGTGTAAGCATGTACACGCGGGTCTGTCGTCACAGTGAGTTCTCCTCGAGGAAATCTCTCTCTCTGATAACTGCTGTGTGAGCTCAGAGAGAGAATGAACTGAGATCTCCATCCATCTCTCTTCAGCTGATTATGAGGTTAATGAGAGATTCAGGCCATTAGAGCTTGTAGTAGAGGAGTACAAATAGATACACAATACAGAGAATGCACACAAAATGACATTAACACAACAGGTAGGTTGTGTTGAGTGTAGATGTGAGATCAGTCTGTTCTCCTCTACTGCTGCTGTGTTGTGTTTATCTGTCTGGTGTTCATTCTGGAGATTGATGATGATGTCACTTGCTTTAATTTCTTTCTCTCTTTCTCTCTCTCTATCTCTCTCTCTTACACAGTTGGCCATGTCTTCATCAGGTGAGTCTCCATCAATAACATCTATGTTTGAAGTCTGATCACAAATCGTGTCAAATTAGTGTAATATGTAATAATCCAGTAAAACAGTAAAGGAAAGGTAACATTTTAATCAAGTGGTTTCCTGGGCAATAAATGTGAGATTTGTTTGATTTTGTGTATGCGTGTCTGTGTGTGTTTGTGTGTTAGTGGCTGGAGACGAGGCCCAGCAGGCAGCAGTGTCCTGTGTGTAAAGCAGGAATCAGTCGGGATAAAGTGATTCCTCTGTACGGCCGGGGCAGCAGCAGCCAGGAGGATCCCAGGTACTGAACCTCAGTCCACACACTGAACCTCAATCCACACACTGAACCTCAATCCACACACTGAACCTCAATCCACACACTGAACCTCATCCACACACTGAACCTCAATCCACACACTGAACCTCATCTACACACTGAACCTCAATCCACACACTGAACCTCAATCCACACACTGAACCTCAATCCACACACTGAACCTCATCCACACACTGAACCTCATCTACACACTGAACCTCAATCCACACACTGAACCTCAATCCACACACCTCAATTTACACACTGAACCTCAATCCACACACTGAACCTCAATCCACACACTGAACCTCAATCCATTTGGGGAAAATTTGTGTATTTTAGAAATGATGTGTGTGTGCGTTACAGATTGAAAACACCACCTCGACCTCAGGGTCAAAGAACAGAAGCAGAGAGCAGAGGGGTGAGTCTCTGTCTCTTACGCCTATCATCTGATTAACAGTGTAAAGCTGTATCAATACGTGTATATATGTGTGTGTGTGTGTGT
>JAZGTI010013013.1:0-15207 GCA_036877585.1 Botia kubotai
TTGATGCTGTATTGGCCGCAAAAGGAGGCCCTACACCATACTAATGAATTATTGTGGTCTAAAACCAGGCGTTTCAGTTTCATTGTTCAACCCCTGTAGAATAGAATAAAAAATCAAATTCATGTTTTAACCAGAGTGAGACGTTTATAAATGACAGATATTACATTTTAACTAATAATAACAGACTAAAACTGACGCTCGTGGGTAAAATATGTTTCTGTCAGGATGAAAATGTGAAAGGAATTACAATGGAACATAAGTGTTTTAAATCAGTGGCTGCAACTGATGATGGTTAGAAAGGGCGTGCAGAAGAGGAACACGCCAACATCAGAGCAGAAGCACATAAACTGGGTCTCGCTGACGTGATCCCGCTCATCAGCTCTCCACGGATGACTCACTCACCATACTTAACATGAGCGGCTGGAACACGCAGTGTGACAAACATGAGTACTGCTGCGCGTGTGTTTCACTTCACTCTTCACTGGCTGATTCATCACAGACGAATCAGCGCTTAGGAATCTGGGGTGAAAATCTCCCAGCGCTCCGTTGGGCAGGAGAAAACTCTCCCTCACATGCAAACATCTCCGGCTATAAGCTCCCAGAGAGCATGTGGAGTCTCTTTTCCTAGCCAGAGAATTCCTGTGTAGTGACTCAGATTAGACGCTGTTCTTTCCTTCAGGAAAACAGGCTGGAAAAACAGGGAAAATCGGAGCCTCCTGTGAGAGCACAAGCAGCAAGGGGTCCAATGGTCTGCCGCACGTGCAGGAGCTGCACGGGACTGATGGGGAAGATAGTGTGTGACGCATATCACAGCCATTATGAATTCACACTGGATTCATTCCTCCTGTCTCTCTGTCTGTCTGTCTCTTTCTTTGTGTTACAGTAAGCTAGTAAGTTGTTATCTAAGCCAAGCCCTATTACTGTTGCTCTCTTGCTCACAATGACTGAACAAGCCCTCAGTGTTACAATTCAGTGTAACTCATCCTGTCACAGATTCAAAGAATGAAACAAAAAATCATGTGACCTGCTGAGTATCACTTACCTCACCAATCACACAGACAGTTAAAAAAATCCACGACTTACTGTACTTACAGTGAGAGACCTGAGCCATATTCAGAGACTGGAATATCACAGCAGATGTGTCAGTAATCAACCACCAAACACAGCACCCTAGAGATTACCTAAAAATCACCCTACCAATTACAGTTAGGAAATGCCTGTGAGGTTAAATTAAATTAAACCAGACAAACACACACTCTATACATCTGGCACATGTTTCATGCAGTGATGTCAGAGATTATATGACACACTACAGCAGCTGGGTGTTCTCAGCACTATGTAAACTCTGGACGATTGTGTTTAGTGTGAGTCAGTCGGGCCATAGCTCTGAGCTTCAGTCTGGCCTGAAACAAGCTTTGCATTGTTTGTGTGTTTTTGTACCATTGTAAAAGTCACACACATTGTGGGGAGCAGCCAGCGGTCCCAGGAGGGAAACTGATTGTTACACAAATTAAATGACGCTTTTTTGACGTGTTAAAATGGAAAAGGTTTTTGTGAGGGTGGGGTTTAGGGGTAGGGTTAGGGAAAAGAATATACATTATATGTGCAGTATAAAAATCATTATGTCTATGCAAGTCCCCAAGATAGCTGTACAAACAGTGAATGTATGTGTCAGTGTGTGTCTTACCTGTGCAGCCTGTCGTCCCCTTCCTGACGGAAAATCCCAGATCACAGTGACAGATAAATGAGCCCTTCGTGTTCTCACACTTCCCGCTCAAACAGATGTTTGGATTTAACTCACACTCATTCACGTCTATCACACACACACACAAAAGATAAATATAAAGCAAACATAAGAAATAATCATTTTAAAAACAGCCTCATTAATGGTATACTGTGTGTGTATATTCACCCAGACATGATTTCATATCTTCAGACGACATAAAGCCATCAAAACACAGACACTGAAACTCTCCAGGGATGTTTGTGCACTGACCACCATCACAGATATCAGGACTGTCCTCACACTCATCCACATCTGCAAACACACACACACAGACAGCTCTTCAACTGTGTGTGTGTGTGTTTGTACTGTATGTGTGTGCAGTAGTGTGTAAGCAGAAGTGTGTGTGTGTGTGTATGTGTGAAGAAGTGTGTGTGCAGCTATTTGTTTGTGTGCAGTAGTGTGTGTCTGTGTGTTTGTATTGTGTGTGTGCAGTAGTGTTTGTGTATGTGTGTACAGTAGTGTATGTGTGTGAGTGCAACCGTATGTGTATTTGTGTGTTGCGTGGCTGCTGTGTTTGCGGTTTCCACCTGTGCAGCTCCTGAGGTCAGGCATGAGGGCGTAACCACGGCGACAGCTGCACTCATAACTTCCCTCTGAGTTCGTGCAGAAAGTCTCACAGCCTCCATTTTCAATGGTGCACTCATCAATATCTGAAACATTATCATCACTTTCATTAGAGTCCACAGTCCTGCTGTGTGTGTGTGTGTGTGTGTGTGTGTGCGCACACCCTACCCACACAGGCGAGTCTGTCCTCAGTGGATTTATAACCAGTGTTACAGGAGCACTGATAGCGTCCAATCATGTTCACACACTGACCGTTCTTACATAGTCTGTCACTTAATTCACACTCATTAATATCTGCAGGAGAAAACAAACAAACAAACACTGTAAACAAACACACTTACCTCATACAGAGAGTGAATATAATGATCCAACATTAACATTTATTCATTTTGCAGATGCTTATATTTAAAGACACTTACAAAGAGAAAGAGCATTTAACATTTGGTCCACAAAAACAACATGCCTCATCTACAAAACAGAGTTTCGGTCTTTATTCAATGGCTCTCATGTTGTTGTGAACACATATGACCTCCTTAATTTTTTGTGGAACACAGACAGAGAAATGAAAAAGAGTGTGACAGTGCAGGTTAATATAGTTAACTGAAACTAAAACAGCATTTAGTTTAAACAAATTAAAAAACAAAATGAAAACTAACATCTTTCTAAAAAACTAAAACTCATGTTTTATTAAACTATTAGGCACTATTTCAAAACTGTTTCAAAACTAAAACAAAACAGAAAATATTATAAATCATTTTTGATCCAAAATGAATAGGGAATAGTTTGCTTTGAAAATACAAATTGTTCCCAGCCAAGTAATTTGCTTGTCTGTATTAACTGAAACAAATACAAATAAAAAACAAAAATATATTGATAGATGAAAATAAAAACTAAAACAAAACTAACTTAAAGTACTAAACTATAATAACCAGTTTCCTCTCTCACAGCTGCTTCAGAAGTCACATTTGTATAAAACATTTATGACACTTTAATGGTGTTGAAGGCCTCTGGTCACTATTTGCTTTCACTGTGCTGAGGATCAGTGTGGATGTTCTGAACATCTCCATTTGTCTTCCACAAAAGAAAGAAGGTCATGCAGGTTTGGAACAACATCAGTGTGAGCAAATCACGACATCATTTAAATATTTCCTTTAATGTCGTAAACATGTAATTCAGCCCAAAAAAGGCAGTAAAAATCAGTAATCAGACATCACATCAGATGGGGTGGGGGGCATGTCCCTGAGAAAAACACTGACTGAAGACTGATCTTTATACTGCTGTGCTGATGAAAACCATCTGGAGGTTTAAGAACAGAGACACACACAACAGGCCTCTGGAGTTCATCATCAAACTCTTCAACTTGACTCAACACAAGTACTGACAGTGCAGTGACTCCTGTGACCAGTCAGAACTGTGAGAGATTTCGACCTGCCATGGTTTTATGAATATCACAGAGTGTGTACAAAATGTCTGAAGCCCTATCAAAGAGGTCATGATTTTAACATGGTTTTCTGTCAGAACATAATAGTTTTTTTTTTAAAGATTCTTCCATCACCTGTATGACTTTTTTGCTTTTTGTGGGACAGAAGAGAATATATTTTGAGAAATGTCTCTGTAGTTTTGTGTGCGTACAAAGGAAGTCAATGGGTGCCACTATTGTTTGGTTACCAAAATATCTCCTTTTATGTTTCTCAAAAGCAAAAAAGTTATACAGGTTTGGAATGACATGAGGGTGAATAAATGATGGAGGAATTGTTTTAAACTTAATGCATATTTACTAACATAACAGGGTCACATGACTCCAGGATTCTTAAGGACCATCTAGACAAACATCAAACAAGCTTAGTGTGTTTTTTATGATAAGTAACACTCTTTCTGCTCTGACACGTTCATCAAGATTGTGTCAGAGAGTCATTTAATTGACAAGTTCTAATGGGGCTTCACTGGAGACCACACACACACACAGTAGGGTGTTCCATAGACTTAATGGTTTTTATACTGTACAAACTGTATATTATATCCCCTACACTAACCCTACCCCTAAATCAAACCTAACCATCACAGAAAACTTTCTGCTATTTCAGATCATTTTGTATGATTTACAAGCTTATATCCTCATGGGGTCAAAATGTACTGGTTTTATTATACTTGTGGGGACATTTGGCCCATATAATGTAGTGAATACCAGGACTACACACACACTGACCCAAACAGGCAGAGCCGTCTGGAGCGATCTCGTGGCCCTCCGGACACTCACAGCGGAAGCTTCCCTCTGTGTTGATACACTCACCACCTCTGCACAACAACGGGTTACGTTCACACTCATCAATGTCTGAAACACAGACACACAAAACTCTCAGCTATTTATGACTGACTTATTTGTGTGCATTAAGACACTAATAATGTTTGTGTGTGTTCATGTGTGTTTGTGTGTGTGTGTTTGTCTCACCCATGCAGTTCTTCATCATCATGAAGCCGCTCTCGTATCCAGGGAAACACTCACAATGGAAATCACCCGCCGTGTTCACACATGTGCCGTGACCACACAGGTCAGGAGAGATGCGACACTCATCAATATCTGCATGCACACACAGAACACAACACACCAGTGACATCTGAGCATGCAAACTGTGGACAGTGAATTTCATCTCGTGTGTGTCTCCTGTCATCAGATTATGAGATTTCATACTGCAGACTGATGCAGAAATATATAACCAATACAAAAGCAGGTGTGTTTGTGGCTTGAGTGATGTATCACCTGTACAGTTTCTCTCATCAGAATCCAGAGCGAATCCGCTGTCACACCTGCAGCGGAAGCTGCCTATTGTGTTTCTGCACCTGCCATTAGTGCACAAGCTGTGAATCATTTTACACTCGTTGATATCTGCAGAGAAACCCAGATTAACACAGTCAAGATGATTAAAGAACAGCAGTAAATATAGCCGTCAGTCCTCATGCTCTGAACACACTGTTTAGTACATGATCTTTACTAAATTGCTCATTTTAACACCAGTCTGTGTCCGAGTGTCACCTGCAGTCTCAGGGTAACAGGTAAATTACAGGCAGACACAGTATGTGTTTATTCACTGAAAACAAAACACAAATCAAACAAAATCAGACACCTCCTCTTACTAATAATACTTTGGTCAGAAACACTGAGTAAAAGTGTTTAGTTCTCACTCTGGTTCAGGAGTGAATATGTATTATGTACACATATGGATTCGTGGAACTACTGGAACCATGGAAATGATGGATTCACTTTTGCTCTCTCACTTTACCTTTGAGAAATGGTTTTCCATTGATGAAATCTCCACGGTGGGAGAAGCCTGGCCCACGTGGGCAGAGCTGAGAGTATTCTGCTGTTCCTTTCTCCGGACACTCGTCACACTCTGGGCCCCAGGCCACACCCACCGAACAGCAGCACGCGTCCACGCGATGCCGCCCAGAAATGGGAGCGCCACAGCGCTCGTCGATGTGTGTAAGATAACACAGCTCGGTGCGCAGATCTGTAAGAGGTCACACACACACATTCATCCCCAAACACACACACACATTTATCCCCAAACACACACACGCATATTGTATTAAGTTTTGCCCCCCTGTTTTCTGGAGATCACAAGATAAATATAAGAATGTTTGGCCACTATGGGCTTCTGTACATTATTTGAACAGATTGTCTGTTTGATCCACTGCCATTTGCAGTCAGAATTATAACCAGGAGTGTACTCTGCTGCAGTGTACTCTGGTCTACGTACCTACACAAGTTCTTCCAGACGCGTCCACAGTCATACCACTGGGACACTGACACACAAATGATCCGTCTGTGTTTACACATTTTCCGTTAATGCAGACGCCAGGAAACACCTCACACTCGTCCACATCTACACACACACACACACACACACACACGAGAGTGAGTCTGGTGCACTGAAAGCTCAGGGTGACTGTCTGTTGGTGTGAGTTCTCACCCTCACAGATGCTGCCCTTCACCCTGGCATAACCTCTAGAGCAGAACGGATCTGAAACACACACACAGTTCAAGATCACAAACCATCTTACTATCAAAGCTGCTGGATCCACATCACGGGTGGTGTGTAGAGGTTAAGGTTGCTGGTTAAGTGTTAACAGTGAGGTCAGGGGGTTCTGATACCGCTGTTTTTTGTGATCTCACCTGGTTCACACTTTGCACAGGGCGATCCCCACGCCGACCCCAGTGTAGCACAGCAGTGAGACTTCAGTGTCGCCCCATTAATATTAATCTCACACTGTCCATTGACCACCTTCAGCCAACACGTGCCCTTAGTGGTCTCTGAAACACACACAAAACTGAAGTTCCCCATCATAACCTGTGACCTGTCAGGAAGAGTGTGACAGGCTGTGATTGGCTTACCCACACACAGTGTCCCTGAGCTGTCCAGTGAACTTCCTGTTGAGCACAGACACACAAACGACCCGGGGCTGTTCTTGCACTCACCGTTCACACACGGATCGGACAAACACTCGTCGATGTCTGAACACACACAATATCCACAGCTGTGATTGGATCAGATCTCTACAGAACAGGACTGTGTGATTAAACAAGCAGCTATCAGTATTTTTAAATCAATATATCTCTCTATAGCTATATACTTGAAATGGTTTCAATGTCAATCATCATCTCAATCAAACAGCAGCAGAAATGTTTCATTCAGGAAACAGAAACAAAATCTAGTTTAAAATAATTAAGGCCATTTTCAGACTGTGGAAATAAAAGTTAAATCATTTTTATCATAGTAAAACTGATAAACTGATAAATTTACCTACATATATTTCTACTGAAACAAACGAATGAATGAAAAATGGTACATAAAGACGTCTGTAAACAATCTGAGTAATGCTAAAAAACAACTAAAATGAAATTTCATGGCTGTTAAAATCATAGGATATGATGTGGCCTGTTTCTTCTATGGTGAATATTTGCATGTGATTCAGTTTCAGACTGTGTGTGTGTTTGTGACTGACCTTCACACACTTCAGTCTCCGGCTGAAAGACAAAGCCTTTGGGACACTGACAGGTAAAACTTCCTGGCGTGTTTCTGCACAAGCCGTTCTCACACAGATGTCTGTTCATCATACACTCGTCCACATCTGACACACACACACACACACATATACACACACACACACAGACTAGTCAGGTTTCTAATGCGAGATCACTCATCTAATATCTGCAGATGTTTCTGACACTAACCGACGCAGCTCTTCCCTGTGATGTCCACTTCAAACCCCAGATTACAGTTACATTTGTATGTTCTTAACATGTTCTCACACACGCCATTCTGACAGATGTCAGGATCCAGAGCGCACTCATTTATATCTGTCACACACACACAGAGACAGAGTTTAATCTACATTTAAAATATGAAGAATATTTTTGTGATCATTGAGATTTTTGAGAGAGAGAGAGGAAGAGAGTGTGTGTGTGTGTTTGGTGTCATACCTCGACCATCTGTTGTAGTTCCTGGGCCGTGACTGCAAAGAGCCGAGAACTCAGCTGGAAAACATAAACACATACAAATACACCAACCCACACATGCACCAATACACACACACACACAAACACATTTATGGGTTTGCAGATCATCTAGAACTTTAAACATGTTTGTGTGTGTTTGGGGGTTGGGTATACAAATGCCAGCAAAACCTGACAAATCTGAGCAAAATCTCCTTTTGGGATATCCTCATTTGTAAAAACACTACAAAAGTATAGTAAATAATGTTTTTAAATTGTAAAAATGTAGAAAGTTTTCTCTTAGGGTGAGTGAGGGTTAGGATTGTATCTAGATGTATATTAAAACAGTCTATAGAATGTCCCCATTTAGATAAGTAAAAGTGTGTGATTATTTGTGTGTGTGTGTATGATTATGGCCAGAATAACACAAAAAGGTTCCAAACACACTCAAAGAGATTTGATTTCAAACATGTTTTTAACCTATAAAACACTGATGCTGCTCATAAACGTGCTGACATTATTGATAACATCACCGAGCCCATGTGAGCAGAGATGTGTTCGTCATGTACAGCTTTGTGTGTGTACCTGAGTTAAGGGGTGGGCAGGGTTGGCAGGGCTCTCCGAAGGCGTAGTCTGCACTCGCACAGCAGCATTCAGACTTAGTGACGGCACCAAAAAATGGTCGAACACACTGACCCCGTTTATAACCTCCATAACATGTGCTGCGCATGTGTGTGTCTGCAGACAAAACCCACAGAACCTTCCTCACAAACACACTCAACAAAAGAGCAACAAGACAATAAACATCAGCAAAGACTCTGAGAAGAGACCAAACCGGAGACAGTGTGTGTGTGTGTGAATGTGGGTGCGAGAGAGTGAGTGGTCACACTCACCTACGCAGACGCGTCCATCCAGCCCCACAGCGAGTCCTGGCATACACTCACACCTGAAGGAGCCCTCAGTGTTCACACAATGACCGTTCATACACATACCAGGAACCTCACACTCATCCACATCTGACACACACACACAGACACACACAGACACAGTTCTTCTGTTTGTTCTGGAGATAAAGAGTTGCTGTTTTTCTCAGTACAGAAAACAGAAGTCAAGACTCTCTTGTAATGATCCACCGATGAATCGTAATCATTTGAAAATGTCTAATATTCACTTAATATCACCTAAAATTCATCTGAGCAGACTCACAGCGCTGGTTGAAGGATATCAGTGTGATCATCAAACAATGTGTAATAAGCCTCATATAGACTTTTGTAACGTATATACTTCACACACTTGCTGTTAGTCATTTAAATAGGACAACTCAGAGTCATTAAATCCAATGTCCAATGATGAACAATGATGAACAATGATGTTCCTCATCCAATGTACGTTTAAAACATACATACGGTACGTTCAAAACATACATACGGTACGTTCAAAACATACATACGGTACGTTCAAAACATACATACGGTACGTTCAAAACATATATACGGTACGTTCAAAACATACATACGGTACGTTCAAAATATATAAGCCAGCAATTTTGAATCCTATGTAAATGAATGCCTGAAAACTAGAACACTTTTCATACTGTACTTGTGTCAGTGTCAGATGAAGAGTCCATGTTTTGTGTCACATGGATTGATCACTGACATGCTACTCAGACGTGCTGCTCGATCAGTCACCTGGACATCGCTCATTTTGCGCAAGTTATAAGAAATGGCTTGTGCACCGCCACACAAAACGGTCTTTCACACAAAAGCACACTCCGGCACTCTCCTCCATTATGTCATTCAACATCAACATGGTCATGCAGACACGTCGAGTATAAACTAGGTTTTAATGTGAGTGTGTGGAGGTGTGTCTGTGTGTGTTTACTCACCTTTGCAGAATCGTCCGGTACCATCTAGTAAGTATCCAGGTTTGCAGATGCATTTGAAGCTGCCATCTTCATTGATACACATCCCATTCAGACAGATGTTCCTAATCAAACACTCATCAGTGTCTGAAACACACAGACACACACACACACACACACACACACACACTAGTCAGGCCATCTGCTGTTTTTATACTCAGCTAATAATATTTTCTCACCCCTGAACCAAACCCTCACAGGTGTATGTAGGCACCTGCAGAAGGGACCTTAGGCTTTTGTAAAAATTGTTTCTAGGACATTTTGGCACTAAGCCCTCTATCATGTCTGTTCATCTATTTGTGGAAACACACAGTCGTGTGCTGCTCTCTCACCTTGACAGTTTCTGCCATCAGCTGAGACCTCAAATCCAGCGTTACACACACAGTGAAAACTGCCCTCTGTGTTCACACACCGCCCGTTGTTACAGATACGACCATTGGCTACACACTCATCCAGATCTACAGAGAACACACAGAGAATTGAGCATGTGCATTAGGGGTGTAACGATGTACCAATATCACGGTTCAGATCATCTGGAATTTCTTGGATTATTATAAGAAACTTGTGGGAGATGTGTACAATACCTGCAATTCAACATTGAATTTCAGATGCTGGTGTATATTTAGAAAAAAACACAGTTCTTATTAGTTGTTAAAAATGTACAAAGTACAACTTGTGACAAACTTCCTTGACATAAAGTGAAATGAGGTCAGCAATGGGCCAGGGCTAGGTCAGAGCAGCAGGGGGTGGGGGCATTTGGTACGGCATGAGAGTTGCGCAGTATTTACCGTGGGTGGTATATTGTGTCTTTTCATTGAATATTGTTACACACAAGGTGCACTTGTGTATGCGTGTGCATGCGTCTGCGTGAGCATGTGTTGTCATGCGAGTGTGTGATGTCACCTCTGCACTCTGTTCTGGTAGCTGTGCTCTGGAAGCCGGCGGGACACTGGCAGTAATACGAGCCGTCCGTGTTTACACACACTCCGTTCACGCAGGGATTCCGCTCACACTCGTTATCATCTGAACACACACACGCTTATGTAGAACACACACACATTTATATAGAACACACACAGCAGAAGTGTTGGGCACAAACATGTGATTCACTGACCGATACACTCCCCGCGGCTGTCCAGTCTAAAGCCCATGTTACACTCACAGCGGTAGCTGCCCGGCGTTGGCACGCAGCGCCCGTTGATGCACAGATTACGAAACACCTCACACATGTTCCGGATACTTACATTCTGAGGCAACACCACTAAGGAGCAGAACAGACATGCACACACACTGATCACACACGAACCCTGAAACTTGAGTCAAGAGCTGCCAACATTCACACACACAACCGCTCAAAAGTCACTTCACATTTCATATCCCCTTAAAAACGTGTTGCTCAGAAGGCTTACATGTTTAAAAATCTGTTTTGTAGACAAACAAACACTATTCTTTTCTATATTGACATGGCAATTGCTACATGGCATAAGTCATAGCTACAAAGCTAGGTCTGTAACAGAAGCGCATAAAACATATTACCAGGCCTCAAGGTGATTGTGGGCAGGTCCACTGATGTGGGCGGCACACCAGGAAATGGGCCTGGACCAGGATATGGACCAGGACCAGGCCATGGACCTGGGCCTGGATACACATCCGGGCCAGGATAGGGACCTGGACCAGGATAGGGACCTGGACCAGGATAGGGACCTGGACCAGGATAGGGACCTGGGGCTGGACCAGGACCTGGGGCTGGGCCAGGACCTGGACCTGGTCGTTCCTGTTCAGGTATGGGCTGAACAATCAGACAGAGTGTCTGATATTCCTCTGAGGAGAGAGAGAACAGTTCTGATATCACTCAATACTCTTCATTCATAATAAACATCGTGACTGATACTCTGTACATTAATGGGGTCACATCAAACTTTTTTAAAATACTGTTTTCACCTAGATCCACTGACAATATTAATTAACGTTTCTTGTGCTAAAAAGTTTTTATGCCCATTTTCAGCCTCTTTCTAAACTTTATAATGAATAAGCAGATGTGTGCAGCTGTGCCTTTTAAGACTTCATGTAAAAGTAAACCTCTGTATGTGAGGAAAGCATTTACACATCAGCTGTAGGTTTGCTATTCATTTCATCTGCGTCTTCCATGTGTTCGCTTTAGTTGCATGTGTCTGTTTCACTTGCATGTGTTCATTTCAGATGCATGCGTTGTTGTCAGCATGCCTGGGGTTTTGTACTTTTTTGCTCACAGTGACTAAGCAGGCCAAGTTTCTGATCACTTAACAGATGTCACTGATGGGTAAATTGCAGATAATTGCAGAAAAAGTTTAAAATGACAGGGGAGGAAAGTTCTGAAAGTTATAGTTTGTTCATAGACAAGAAAAATCCAAAAAAAAAATAGAAAAATCCAATCTATTTTATTATATGAAGCAGCTGTGTTTGTGCAGGTCAATGTAGATTGTGTGCTGATACCTGTTCCTCTGATGGGACACATCTCTGGTACAGTTGACCCAGACCAGCACCCTCTGCTCTCACAACAACACTGACTCTTGGACATGCGCTGGGGAAGCAGGTTGGCACAGCGGCCGTTGACGATATTAGCATAACAGAACCCTGTGCGGGCATCTACAGCAGACACACACACAGACACACACACTGCTCAGTCGCATATAATGACGAGGACAGGCAGCTGTGGGAATGGCGAGGCAGAGAGTGACGAGAAGGATGTTTGGCTCAAGAAGAGCTTGAAGTCATAGTGCAAATTCCTTCCATACAAACACTCCTGCACGCCTGACTGCAGCCAACACACACCAGCTGAAAACCAATGACCCACTTTACACAGAAAGACACACACACACCTCTCTCACACACACAACAAGGAGGAAATGTGTCATCCTCAACAGCAGAAAACAGACAGGAAGAGTGTAAGCGATCTGACAGACAGAAGATCATAATGACAGTGAGAGTTTGAGTTCAGTGTAATCACAGACTCACCAATGCAGCGGGAGCCATCAGTCGCCGTGTCAAATCCCACAGGACACCTGCAGAAGTAGCTGCCAACAGTGTTTGAACACTGACCCCCGTTACAAAGCCCAGCAATGTGAGCACACTCATCAATGTCTGAGAGAGAGAGACAGAGAGACACTGAGAACATGCGCTTAAACCAGCAGGAACGTCCAGGCTGTGGAACTGCCACACCAGTTCATCATTACGCCTGTTTTCCTGCTAAATGTACAGCTGGTGAAGAAAACTCTTATTAAAGGACAGTGTCAACAGCAGCACCTCACACATCTGTTTCTAACAAATTAAATAACAAATTAAACCAATAAAATTGTAATGTGGATAATTTCATGAGAATGAGCAAAAGAAACTCCCTTAGATACCACAAGAGGCAGATTTACAGTGACCACAGCATCTCTGTGCTGAAATATGATTTTAGAAACAACTGACAACATTCTGGAGTTTGGCTCTCAGTCAGGTGCTTTCCATAGCACAGAGCTGTTATTTCTGGGTTCAGGGCAGATACAGGGCCTTCACCCTACGGGCTGAAGTTCTTTAACAGGTTTCGGTCAGCTTCAGCAAGGACTCATCTGCTAAAAATAAAACGTCTCTGCTGTAAACAGAATCAAATCATGGCCAGACACTCTCTCTCCATCCTGTAAACACCTTTAGATGTCTGGTCTTTGCTCCAGCTCTGAGCTAATGAGCTGAAAACGACCGATGGGGCGGCAATGCATCTCCTGAATTCCCATTTGCAGCATTATATCAAAGGAGCATTCTGATTTCCACACTGATTTCAAGGGCTATATGCAGAATGTGATGAGTTTTCTGTGATTTTTGAAGATAAATGTGAGATTACTGATGACTTTCTCAGGAGAAACATCTGAAAAGCTCCTCATTGTTCATTCATGTTTTTCTGTGCTGTGAGTGCAGATGATACAAACCTTCACATTTCTGGGTAACTTCATTGAACTTGTGTCCAGAAGGGCACCGGCACTCAAATGAGCCAACAGTGTTCACACAGTTTCCCCCCTGACAGAGTCCAGGAATGGCCTGGCACTCATCCACATCTGCACACAGAGAGGAAATGCTTTTGACTCAAATCAGTCTGCAGGATTCAAACATCAGCCCCCTCAGTAAGAGGCCCACAAACCTCACACAAAAAAACATCAGTGATCGGAGGGTGTTGTGAGAAAATAAAGCAACATATATATTACATTTTTAAAAAGTTCAATATTCCGCACTGTTAAAATATTTTTCAACATTTCATGTGTTTTTTTCAACATTTCAAGTTTTTAGTTCAACTTTGCTTCACTACAGATTTTACTAAAACAGAATAAAAATGTATTAATATTTATCAAACACTCTGGTTAGCCTCTTTCTTAGATAATAAACTGCTACTGGTCTTCTGTTTACCCTACCCATTTACACTACGTTTACACTACACTACGTTTACACTACACAAGTTTACACTACACGTTTACACTACACAAGTTTATACTACACGTTTACACTACACGTTTACACTACATGTTTACCCTACACATTTACACTACGTTTACACTACACAAGTTTACACTACACTTTTACACTACAGGCTTACCCACACATGTTTAAACTACAAATGTTTACACTACAAGATTACACTACACACGTTTACACTGCATATGTTTACACTACAAGATTACACTGCACACGTGTACACTACACATGTTTACAATACACGTTTACACTACATATGTTTACACTACAAGATTACACTACACGTTTACACTACATATGTTTACACTACACAGCTTTACCCTATAAATTTACACTACATATGTTTACACTACACAGCTTTACCCTATAAGTTTAGCTTTATCCTACATGATGTGAGTGCAGAGCAGCAAACTGACAGAGAAAGCCAAAGAAAGGAAAAAACTGAGAAAAAATCTCAAGGTTCAAGACAAAAAACAGACTAATTTTAAGAAAAAAGGTGGGACAAAAAATTAATAGACAGACTAGAAATGAAAGTGAGAAGTCCCTCCCAAGTGTGGCTTAGACAGCCAGACAGTAAAAGAATTTACCCAGCTGGAACCAATGACACACACATACACACACACAAATTTATATAAATCCAAAGAGACACTTTCACACCGTAGTCATCTCTGAAAATATCTCTAATATCTCACAACACATCAGTTCACGTCACATCATCATAGCTCACATCATCACAGCTCACATCAGCTCACATCATCACAGCTCACATCAGTTCACGTCACATCATCACAGCTCACATCATCACAGCTCACATCAGTTCATGTTACATCATCACAGCTCACATCATCACAGCTCACATCAGTTCATGTCATCACAGCTCACATCATCATAGCTCACATCAGTTCACGTCACATCATCACAGCTCACATCATCACAGCTCACATCAGCTCACATCATCACAGC
>JAZGTI010013014.1:1949-15207 GCA_036877585.1 Botia kubotai
GTTGTTAATTCACGTTATACCGTGTACGCCACAGACGCCATTTGATCGAGCTTGAGCTCACGGAATTCGTACGTATTTCATGCGGTCGGCGATTCATGTAAATTCTTGTGATGTGAAACCCACAAAAGCTTTGATTATTAGAAAAACCAACAATAAAGGCCCACGTCTTTATTACAATAAGTCATGAAATGAGAAAACAACTTTTGTTATGTCGTGATAACGAGAAAAATAAGTCATGATAACGAGAAAACAACTTTTGTTATGTCGTGATAACGAGAAAAATAAGTCATGATAACGAGAAAACAACTTTTGTTATGTCGAGATCACGAGAAAATTATGTCGTGATCACGAGAAAACAACTTTTGTTATGTCGAGATCACGAGAAAATTATGTCGTGATCGCGACAAAACGAGAAGAAAAAAATAACAATGCATGGCCTTCCGTAGTAACAGGGTTAGCTGTTACTAGTTTTTTTACTACTCTCCACTAGGGGGCGATTGGAATCTTAAACCCCAAGTAATTTAAGCAGGCAGAAGGGTAGAAGAAGTGAGATTTGTTTGGAAGATGGAGGCATGGTATTGCCCTGGCACCTCTGCAAATTTCATTGGAATCCAGATTGATTGTTCAGTCTTATGGGCTTTTTAAATACAACTTTGTGTCTGGTGTTGTCTACATGAGGTGCAAAGGCTCTACACCACATGGATGTCAAGAAGACTCCTCTCAATGGATTGTTTGTGCTGTATTGCCTGTGGATTATCATTTATCCTGAGTACAAGGACTTGACCCTGCCTTTTTGTGGGGATTACGTAAGGAACACTTTAAGGACTTATTGCTGTTTTTGGTGTAGGGTTTTTTTTCTCACTCATCATCAATGGGACTGTATTTGGGGATGTTAACATTGACTGGGACACACTGAAGATTCATTGTAGTTGCCATACTTTCTTTGATGTATTAATTCACATTATTCTGTAAACCATCTGCGACGATAGATGTGAAGTACTATATTGGTTTTCTATTAATTTATTCTCATTCGGTCTGTAAATAAAACTGTAAATGATTTATAAAAGGTATTAACTTAATTTCAGTCTTTGTAGTTTTTGACAACGCAATGGGAGATACACTAAGATTTTTCTAAGCAGTGTAAAATTTGTAGTTGGTGAGCTCCTCCTGATTTTCACACATATATCTACATGCCTCTGTAGTGGACAGTGGTTATACTGCAACATTACACACTAACTATTGTTGAAAAAGTAAACGGGCAAAACAAGCTTATTCATCTAAAACTAATAAAATATTTAAGGTGTCCAGCACCTTATTACATGGCTACTTGCCCCTAATGTAAGCAGAACAGTGTACAGTCAGCTAATCATTTTTGGATAAAATAAACCCATTCACTCCATATCAGGGCCCTGAGCACTCTGTGAAGCAGTCTAATTTTGCAATAACAACTGACAATATATTATTTCTTACATAAAAATATTTTTTTCTTTTTAAATTCATTCTAAGCATTCGTTAGTACAATTTAAACTATGACCTATATTGGGTTTGTCGTAGAAGTAAGTAGAAACAGCTTAGTAGGGGGCAAGTTTACTGTTAATCAATGCCTCTCACTAGTACATCAGAAAGTGAAAAATCCCTTTGACCACAGTATGATTTTCTCCCAGCTCTATACAGCGTGAGCTGGATATGATAAATGTACCTGCTCTCTACTCTGAACCCCCAGAATCCTTTGCACACAGACAGAGAACATTGTGAATATCAGACACAAGTGGGGAAACACGTAGAATGACATTGTCTTTTCTATAATACATTATTATAAACGTTATCTTGTAAAATAATCTGCCCTACAGTTAAAATTCTCAGTTAATTACTTGTGTAACATTTAATTATCATTCTAAAGGCTGTTTCGGCAAAAGTAATTGCTTCTATTGTCTAAGAGTGAAGCTTTCCTAATTTCAGACAATAAGTGATACCACAGTTGTGTTGGCGTTTACTAATTACAGAGCTTAATTAAACCTAAAAAAGAGCTCATATGCTTACGACATCATCATTAAAATAATGTAATAAAAAACGAAAACACATTTTCAATAATGGATGCAATTTGCCATGACCTGTATGACATAACTAATCTGACGTTTTAGCTCAGGGCAATCAACAGCTAAACTTAGCACACAGTCACAATTACACTGTGCATTTAGATATATATGGCATCCTCATGGTAAGTAAAAACGTAGCACAGAAAACACATTCGTTTTTTGACACATTAGAAATGACATAATTACCATTCATTACTGCCCCCAACAATAATGCAATCACCAAAATCTATCTTTTTCCAAGTATTGACTACATTTTTCAAAATATTAATGACCTTGCTTTTGTAGAAATGTCACGAGCATGGCCGTACTCACCATTTAGGTCCCCGAGGTCCGGACCTTCGCATTTTTCTGAGGTGTATATAATAAAAGTTGTGAAAGTGCCTTATATTAATTTTGCTTTGGTGCTGCAAGGATATTGTAAACTCCACAATAACAGACTTTCTCATCTGAGCTTCCTCAGAGGTCTAACAGCACTCGTCAATGTCAAAATGTTTGAGATGATGACCAATCAAATCAAAGAGGATGTGTTTTACGGTCACAGGCATGAAGCGTAAATTCCAGAGCTATGCTACAGTTAATGGTTTTAGGGTGCAATACATAAGTATCTAAACTACACATTTAATATTTAACAGATGCTTTACTATAGAAATGTTAAACGGCTGACAGAAATAATCACGGGTGCAGACTGTTTCGAATTATAATTTACGTGATTAATGTAGTCTAATTTAATTCGTAACTGTCAATGAGACAATTCATCATACTAGAAATAAGATTAATAATAAATGTGCACATATTTTGAATGTATTTAATGAAGTTTTAACTAAGTTCGGGAGGAGCATGGTAATCATGTAATCCAACCAATCATCGCGCAGGGACGCATATATATATAAGCCATTAACAGCTCTCCTCCTGCCTCTGTCTCATCCGCTCACCCAAACAAGGCCCACCGAACCCTGACCTGCAGCTTCCTCGGCTGCCTCTCATGCTGTGCCCAGTCCTCTTCCAGTGCCCCATCGCCGCAGCAGCAGGCTCCCAACTCCAGGCACATTCCATAGCGTGTGGACGCGACCGCTAGTGGCTCACGCCCCAACGCTGCCACCTCTCTTTTTGGCCTTTTCCACTCCCTCCTCTTCTCTTTTGCCTCTTCTTTCTTCACTCTCGGGAACCTTTTCCAGCGTTAGCCTGCCTCCGCAAATGGCCGCAGCCTCAGCCCCTCTTCCTCCTATTAATCCTCCTCAAACGCATTCTTCCTTTGTCTTTTCTCTGCTTCTCTTTTGCCAGCTGCATCACATTCTGTCCTTTCCCGAATTCTGTATTGCGTTTGGTCGATATACTGTAGATAATTTGTTAAGTTTTCCCTCACAGAAGATGCAAACTAAATGACTATCTCTCTATAATTGCCAAGCTCACCTTCTCTTACGGTGGCAGTCTTTTTTAAAATTATTTTAAGCTGTTTTCAGCTAAATATGCAGTCCGCATCGCCCAGTGGAATCAGTGTCCCTATTCGGGCGCCCCGGACACTGATCTCCACAACAGCATATTCTTCGGCTGTAACATTTTGTGCGCTATTTGTAGATCTATTAACCATTCCACTACCACTTTCCCTCAATTAATCCATTAATTCCCCCTGCCCAGAACCGAACTGCAGCTCGCTATCACCACGGAAGATCACTCTATTAGAGATTTCAGAGGCAGACAGGCCTGCAATAATTTTAATGCAAGGAAATGTATAAGGCAGCGCTGTCGTTATCTCCCTCTCTGTAATTTGTGGCGGGCGGGGCCCACACCTGCTCTATCTGTCCTGTTCCAAAGTCTTTGAATAAAAAAAAACATCTGTCTCTTCACCCTGACTCCAACTTTACCAACTTTATTTTGTGTGGTCTAAATCTTGGCTTTAATTCCGATTTCGAATCTCCCCCACTAAATATTATCTGATATTTACCATAATCTCCAATCTGCTCTAGCAGAGCCTTAAACAATAGACGAGATAGTTAAAAAAAGATCTAGAGTCTGGTTTCTTGATCTGCACTCTCTGCCCCTCAAAATTCTCCATACCCTAGCATTTACAGTCTTATTCTTTTTGAAGAATGCTCTCGGCATTATCACGATATCGACCAAGCAATAACAATGATTACAAACGTCGGCCATGGTGCTGGTTAGCAAAAGTAGACATAACGGCAGCTTTCAAATTAATGTCCATCAGTCAAAAGTTATGACATTTGTTTGGCGTCCGTTGGCAAAATTAATTCTACTTTGCCATGTGTTATATTCAACATCCTGTCAGAAGCTATATGCTTTGGATTTTGCTTGAATAGCAGTGAGCCTGTCTTGCTGACGTCGCCGGAATGTCACATTTGCATTAGTGTGTGGGCACCCCGTTTGGAAGTCATGCAGGGCCACTCGGTCCTCACCTTCGCCACTCCGAATTGCTGGTCGAGCCCCCCCGTCCGAATGCTGTGGGTGTCACCCCTTCGAATGCAGGCGCGGACCTACCCGTCCGATGCTGCATGCATTAAGCTCCCGTTGGATGCTGCAAGAACCCTCCTGGTTGAGCGTTTTGTTTAGCTTTATTTCACCTTCCAGTCCATTCCGCGAGCCAGCCCTCCTTATTTCTTTATTTTGTTCCTACACTGCTTTTAAATTCCATTCCAGATTGTCAACGTATTCACCGTTAAGGCCAGAGTAAACTTGCAGGATCCATTGTCTTCGTCTATTTCGAAACAGACCGACCGCTCTCTGGGTTCCCGTCGATTGCCGTGTTTCGTTTAGCCCTTATTTAGCTTTCTAGTCGTCACGTTCTTTTTTGTTTCCTCCCTGCTTTTCAGTTTGGTTTCAGATTTTCTGTGTATTCCTTTATTACCATCGACTTTAGAGTAATAAATCAAGTATTTTGTGATATGCAGTATCAATTTATTGCTAGTACCATCGCTTTCATTTATGTCCAACTACCTGACCACTGACGGAGTTTACCCGTCCAGGGCCGTGAGCTTTCCAAACTCCCATCGGACACTGCAGGAACCCGTCCGGTTGAGCTTCGCTTTATGCTTATCCTGTCTGCCCTCCGTTACGTGCCCACGAGGGTTTTATTCCCTTGTTTCATTTCTATGCCGTTTTTCAATTTTGTTTCATATTTTCATTGCAACTTTAAGTTCAGGAGGAGCATGGTCCTGTAATCAACCAATCATCACGCAGGGGTGCAAATATATATATATATATATATATATAGCCATCCCGCACCTCCGTCACATGACAGTCTTGCAGCATCCCTCCGCCACCCCATCGCTTCACTCTTGGCTGGTATCTACCTCAGTCAAGGACGGGGGGGGGGCTACTCTGGGTTCGTGCCAAATTCCGAGCTCGGAGCCCTCTCCCTGACAGTACACCAAATACACAGCAATGATAATTTACGATTGCATGTTAGTGCGAACTCATGAAATAAACCTATTTAACGTTTACTTTCTGACAAAGCTAGCAATTAAAAGACTATCAATCAAAGCTATGCTTTGTGGAGAGAGGACATACAGGGCTAGATAAGGAAATGAAAAAGTGACAAGGTAATGGAGATGAAAGCAGGTAGGCCTAGTGCCCACAGTGCCCACAATGGAATTAGCATTATTACGAAGTATTCCTAAAAACACAAACGCCTACCATAAATATAGTCATGATACTATTATTTACAACAATAAGTTCTGGTCCACAAATGTTTGAATCAGAAATATTCCAAGAATGCTGATATTTAGTATTTTAATCTGTTATCTAGAAAAATGTTTATGCTCCTGCCTACAGACATGGTTTTACATAGGGGTGTAACAAATACATTGATATTGCTCGATGTATCAACCTAATGTCTAAGGCATGTTTCACACCACATGCGTAACCAGTACATATGCAGTGTGTATTTTTTCGGGCGCCCATGTTAACAGATTAGAGCTTTCACGCTGCATATGGGTGCAGCAGTGCTGCAATTTGTTTCGGTAGCGAGTCTATTTTTTATTACTGCTAACGCTCAATTAAAGTGACAGTGCATTGATCATGGTTAAAAAACACATGGACTGGCGTGGAATCGTAGTAATTTTAACAAAAAAAGTACTGATGATATCTAATGTTTTAAACAGTCATCAAATTTTAAAACAAAAATACCTGAAAACACTTTCCCTCCAAACTACAGGTTTAAATTTTATTCATTTTATTTTTGTTTAAAACTTAACTGAAAGATCAATTTGTTTAGCTTATCCTCAGAGTATATCTCAATAGTAGATATAATGGTGGTCTAATTGTCGAGGTTGAACAACAAAAAGTTCTTTATGATCCATGTGATGCCATGTATAAAGACTTGCAAGCTAAGGAAAAGGCTTGGGCGGCAGTTTCAGTGACAAGATGGTAATATGCACTACATTCTCTTCTGTGCTGGTTTAGGGGATGAATACAAAGGTTCGTCTTATGCTTTTACATAACCTTCGCAGTCACAAATACAGTGTGATAACCTACAACTACATGGAAAACAAAAAAAACAATGTAATCAAATAAGCACTGGTAATCAAATAAGCACTGGCAATCAAATAAGCTTCTTTTCATCTTTTCTCCTAAATGTATTTTGAAATCAAAATAATGTGAACGTTTACATAAGTTTTCTCTACAAAATTTGTGTATCAGCTATGCAATAGACTGCAAGCACAACGGATATGCCCACCCTCCACTCCGCATTTACGCTGAATACGCACCGCATACATACTGCATATGTGTGTGGTGTGAAACAGGTGTAACGATACAATGCATTAATGCCACATGTAAAATAACGATAGGTACTTATAGGTATAGGTGATACTCTCCACATCTTCACGTAACACGTAACATGACGTCCGCTACGTATTTTCGCCAAAGCTCATATTTTTATTTCCTCACTATATTGTCTGCATGTGCGTCATATTACATTGCAACAAAGCGGTGGCAGCAGCGAAACAACAGACACAGTTGGACGCAAACCGTGGGTATGGAAATATTTTGTATTTGGTAAAATAGATGGGCAGACAAAGAAAACCCATGTAAATTGTAAACGTTGCCAGGGCAAGCCAAAATACTCTGGAAATGCGACAAACTTATTGCATTTAAAAAGAAAAAATGGATTTAAAAAAGCACTTTGACGAAATGCATTCACTGTCATCTCAAATCCTGTGCCTATTATTTATTTTTCTTTATTTGAAAAAATATAAACTAAAGTGTATTTTTTGTTGTAAATGTCCTAATCCAGATGCAATTTTCAAATGTTATGTATTTTTGTTACATTTGTGAGTTTTGTAAGAATAAAAATGTAACTGGCTATGTAAACTAGGCA
Source organism: Botia kubotai (assembly GCA_036877585.1). Classification (NCBI taxonomy): domain Eukaryota; kingdom Metazoa; phylum Chordata; class Actinopteri; order Cypriniformes; family Botiidae; genus Botia; species Botia kubotai. The sequence continues at coordinate 9,378 of JAZGTI010013014.1, forward strand.
CATAATATCTACATATTGAAAAATCGATTAATATACCTCTGAATGAATCGAATCGTATCGCTGTATTTTCCGTGGTATCGGCAGATATCGCTATATATATAGCTGGATGAAAGAATCTATATCATATTGTATTGCAATGTCTGATTTACACCCCAGTTTTAAATTTACATTGTTACCCTATTACTTGGCCTTAAAACACTAAAAATGCACATTTGTTGGCCAGGAATATCAAGTCTTTTAGTAGGTGTTCATAACAGGGGTCTCATAAGATTCACCCACATGTAGCCACATTCACCACAAATCACTTTTAAAAAATCAAATCTTTCTTTGTTAATTAGCTTTAAGATACTTTAAACTCATTTCAACTTTCAGATCTGCAATTAATGGGAACTGCCGTTGATTAGACCTTAATAAAACAGAGAAATCAACTCACACCATCCGATGAAGAGAAAGACCCATTTACGGAGCTTGTCTGTGGAGTATGTCATCACAATGGCTGTGTGGAGATAACAACCCTCCACAAACATCCAGAAGAAATTCGTCACCACAAAGTAATTATAGATTGTAGTTACGAGACGACACCACGGCTGTACAAAGGGAAGGAAAGGTTAATTGGTGTGAACTTCTTGGACATTTTACAATTCTGTAAATCTTTCACTTTTTCAGTAAACATACTGAAAAATCACAATCCTAAACATTGCAATGTAAAGTGTGCAACCTTTACAGCAAGGACTATGGCTTAATTTACACACATTATTTCTTAAATGTAATTAGCATTTTTTTCACAACCACAATTTTCATACTCCATACTATATTCCATGAGATGTAAACAACAACAGAACAGCATTTTATGGCTACTGTTATACACAGTAATACACAGCAGCTGGTGAACAGGTGTTTTGGATCAGAGCTATTAGTATATTGTGTATTATAAACAAATTCAGTCCTGGATACTGACTGGTCAATACAACAATCCAGACATGTTAATTTAAATGATGTTCTAACAGCTATGATGCAATATTTCTGTTCAGCACTGTTCAGCATATATAAAGGCAGACTTTTACTCTCAGTTTCTTCTAGAGGAAGTTATGTTTTATAAAATAATGTTTTAATAAAGATGTGTTGATACACTTGTTGTTATATTTTAACTGTTATAAAAGCAATATGGTTTGAAAGAATGGTTTACATTGTACAAATAGTGGCTTAAGGGCATTGTTATGCTAGAGGGAACTCAACGATGCGGTAGGCTTGACACTTTGGGGAACGTGCTTTAGCTGCGGCCAAATCTGAACGTGTTAAATCAGGCCTATTTATAGGTAGGTCAAAGTCATGTGACGTAGCATTGCACGCCACAAAGCCTTTAAAAGGCGCCTGCAAAATACATCATTAGCTTCTTGTCTTCAGGAAGCCTGTTTGTCTGCACGTTAGTCAGGTTTAAGCGTGAGGGAAAAAAGAAGATATAAGCGCTAGGAAGCAGCTACAAACAAAGCAAACAAAAAAAATAGTATTTTAAGAAGTGTGTCCCGCCTGCCCACGCTACAATACGATATGTGTGTATTTGTTTGAGAGCGGAGCATGCGAGATCAGCTCTTGAGAGAGCTGACAGCCCATGTGAATCACTTCCACTAACTATGCTTCTCTTCCACTGACCATGCTTTTCTCAAAGGATGCATAGAACACCTGATGCTAGCAGCATGCCTGTCCCCATCATCACCTCGTGCCAGAGCCCCCCGCAGGCATTTCTGCTTTCCCTGGCACCCCAGGTGTCTTTGGGGGGCTAAAGCATCCGGCGGTTCATCTATCCCATCTTCTCTCTTTTATGTCCAGATACATCCTGACAGTTCTCTGATTCAGGAGACTGGTAGAGAGGATAAAACCTCTGTTATTTTCTGGCAGCATGGAAACCTCTTTTTAGTTTATCAGCATGGCTGTTGAGTGCAGCAGACAGAGGGTACAGAATTTACTTTGGCTCCCGTCCTCCTTGCTTCAATGAAGTCTTGCAGACTATAGTATTAGGAGAGCAGCACCTAGAGCTCAAGACTGTATTGGCAAAAGGGCCTATAGAACGCGTTCACCCTTTACATGAGGGATCTGGGCTTTTATAGCCAATGTTTTGTAGTACCCAAGAAGGACTGGGGGCTGTGTCCAATTCTACATCTGCGTCACTTGAATCTGTCTCTGAGGAGATAAAGATTTAAAATGTTAACAGATTCTTAATGTTAAAGATTGTGTGTCAAATACAGCCTGAGGACTGGTTTGTCACAATAGATCTGAAGGACGTATACTTTCACAGGGAAGGAATACGGGAAGTGTCTCAGATTCAATACAGGAAGTGTCTCAGAAGCAAAGCTTACCAATATTGAGTGCTTCTTTTGGCCTAGCCCCATCACTATGCACTTTCATGAAGAGCATGGATGCAGCTCTGGCTCCTTTAAGATTCCAGGGAATCTGTGTTTAAATTATACAGATGGCTTAATTTATTGTGTCCAGTTAGAGCTTTAAGGATCTATGTCCACCGCTCAGGCCAGTGGCATAAGACCTCTCAGCTCTTAGTCTGTTTTGGTGGTGTCAACTCAAGGTAATTCAGTCACAAAACAGTGCTTATCTCACTGGATCACAGATGCTATTACCCTGGCTTACGAGGCCTGTGACCTTGTGTCACCTTTAGCAGGGGTGTAGCATCACCAGGCTCTGTCTAGGGGAGCATCGCTAAGTGCCGCTTGTGTTGCTGCAGGGTGGACCTCTTTGCAAACATTTATTAGATTTTACAGTTTAGACTTGAATTCAACTCCAGGCACTCAGGTCCTCCTGGTTTGGCAAGTCTAACTCTGCTGTTTTTGTGCCAATGTTTCACAGCATCTGGGGCAGGCCTTCCCTCACTGTGGCATAGTAGGTATTATCGTTTTCCATAGCATCAAGCCTGATGCAGTGTCGAAAGGAACATCTCAGGTTATGTATGTAACCTGGTTTCCTGAGACAGGGAACAAGACGCTGCATCACTTCGCCACACTTCGATCTTGCCTGCACGGTCTTCCTTCAGACTTGAATCTGATGATGTATTTTGCAGGCGCTTTTTAAAGGCTTTGTGGCGTGCAATGCTACGTCACATGACTTTGACCTGCCTATAAACAGGCCTGATTTTACTCGGCTGTGGTCCCCATAGCGTCAAGCCTGATGCAGCATCTTGTTCCCTGTCTCAGGGAATTTGGGTTAGATATGTAACTTGAGACATTTTCAAACACACCATATTTTTTTAACTGTTTTCTAACCTTTTACACAAATCATGGTTTACGAATGCGCTGACAGTTTTTGTTTACACTTTCACAGTTTTCATTTTCAAATCGCAAATTTATGTTCACCATTCTGGCACCAACCCCTCATGTGGGTGGAGCTTAATTGTGCTTTACTCTTTTTGGCTTGTGAGATTTTGATTGACAGCTGATTGTAGAAAGCAATCTGGATGCAGTTATCAGTATTGTTTGTAGTGTTTGTTCTGTAGATTAACTGTAAATTACTTATTTAATTAGCATTTCAGTTACTAATTAAGATTTGAGGTTTGGGTATTCTTTCAAGATAAGCTCTCAGGAGAATCACAGGGCATCTTTGTCATCATCCTTCTCATTTGTACTCCTGTCAGCCTCAGATAAGTTAATGTAATTCGAAGAATCAATAAAATTGAGTTTGCTATCAAGAGCGGATCACTTGACATTATGTCAGTAGCTGATGCTATGGGAAATGCCCTTTCTCCGAAATCTTCTAAACCTTACTGAATAATGCCAGTGAAATAAACTGGCCAATTCTGTTTAATTATGCAAATTTCATGCAAATCCTGAGGGGGATAGCCAGCAGCATAAAATGCACTGCAACACAGCATTATCTCAGAATGAACACCTGCCCCTCAGCAGCATTATGCAGTTGCAGAGGCTGGCCGCTCTCAGCTCGCTTGCAGCATGCGGTGCCAGTCCTACACGCTTTCCTCGCAGGATGGTGCCCTGCCATCTCGCACAACCCCATCAGAGAGGACCACCATCTGGGGAATAATCTGAATGACTGGTTGATCCTGGCCCATTCACGGATTGTGCTCATCAGCCGCTTAAGCAAGGTCGTTTGCCATCTTTAGACCCTGGGACTTTAAACATGCAGAAGAGCATGTTGCTCCCAAACCAGTCTTTAACTTATCTGGGTGTGCATTTGGATCATAAGGATGGCATAAGGATCACCCTAAGGGTGAACTGGAGTCCAGTGACTGATGCAATGTCTCCTTCCTATGATAGTAAGTATTCCTGTACAGTAGCAGTGCTGACTTTAAAAACTCACTAATTACATCCTTTATTGTACGGACAACCGTAGGGTATAATCAGTTTCTTAACCTGTAAGAACACATGCCATCCATTACAAAAGAAGACAGGTTACAATTAAGCTGAAAAATATAATTTTAGGAAATACCAAGTGTAGAATCTGGTCTGACGTAAAATACCAGAGTCTTGCTTTAGCACAGTTCAATGCAAATAACTAATTTGTTACCTGTAATCCTGCCATTCTTTACTCTCCTCCCCTTCTCTCTTCTCTCATTGCTTTATGTTTTATGTATTTGTTTAATGTGTGTATACCTGTTAGTTTAGTTATTGTGTATATTCCCTGTAGTTAATAAAACACAGTTATGCCCCACCCCCACCAGAGGTTTGTGCCAGAACAGCGAGTAACAACGCCAAGGTCATGGGTTCGATCCCAGGGATTGCACATACTCAGAAACAATATATAGTATAATGCAATGTGAGTCGCTTTGGATAAAAGCATCTGCCAAATGCATAAATGTAAATGTCAAATGTAAGTTAAAAAGTGTTTCCTACCTCATTGGTCTCATGAATGTTGTGGTCAATCAACTGAAGCAGAAACCACATAACATTCCGCAAAATGAATGTCGTAATTAAGTTCCAATGGATTATGTTGCGAAGGCATCGAATGCTCCTTGAATTGAAAAACAAAAAATAATTTCAGTGATTATACTCTGACAGTTTTAGCACTTGCTTAAGCTGAGTACTTGAATATGTATAGCTTTCAGAGACGAACCAGAGGTGAACTTTGTCCTATTTATACTTTATCGTATGTATGTACGTATGTATGTATGTATGTATGTATATATACAGTATATATATATATATATATATGTATAGCTATAAAATATATAGCTTTTGATATTTTATTTCTTTGCAACCCATATTTAATTCATATTTAATGTGGCATTCTGTGGCATGGCAGGATTTTGAGACAGAGCTGAACGCCACCAACAGACAACATTGTGTGTCCACTCATAGAAAACTGTGTTCGAATTTTAAAGATGTGGCGCGGCACATCTTGTCCAGTGTGCGACTCCCTTTACTCCACCTATTTCCTCATCATATCAGGGACTCCGTCCATGACAGCAGCATGATTGCGTGAGGTGCGAGATGATGTTCTCGAGAGAATACTTGAACTTGATCAAATGTAGGCAAACAACATCACATGCGCTCAGAGATGTATAGTAACGAAGTAGAACTACTTCACTACTGTACTTAAGTACTAAAAGGCCGTATCTGTACTCTACTGGAGTATTGTTTTTTCTCCTACTTCCACTTTTACTTCAGTACATATTTTCGATGAGTTTAATACTTTTACTCCGATAGATTTTTTATGTAATTATAAAAATGTTACGAATCATTCCAAACCCATATTATCACTGCCAGAGATGTAGATGGCTGTCACAGGTTTGAATAAGCTGGCTCATCATTGAGCGAATCAGACGATCAAAGAAGACAGCGCTGCCTGCCTGCATTGAGAGCACTTTAGTTTG
>JAZGTI010013015.1:0-15207 GCA_036877585.1 Botia kubotai
AATATAAAAATATATATTTAAAAAAAACACTATACGTAGCGATTGCTATCAGGGTGTGAACAGACTTCTAACCAGCATAACAAAAAATGTTTCTGGAAAAGATTACCTACCCTGCCATTAATGGTAATGCCATAATCTAATTATTATCTGCTTGTTTATTAAAAACAAACAAGCAGAATAAATTCCTGTGTAAACTGTTCACTAAACCTTTCTCACATAAACGCATTAATTTGTTTTATCTGCAAAGCTGTCCAAAACTCTTCTAGAACAGTAATATAATATTGGAGTATAGATATTTGAGTTAGATATTTAATATAAAATCTCATTTATATTAAATCTCAGATGCTCAAAGTTAAATTTCTCTATTTATAAGTCTCATATGTTTCTTCTAAATCAGCTTGGAGGAAATATAGACAAATGAAATCATTGACATAAATATTCAGCATTAAAATTAACATGCAAAGCATAGCTTGACTAATTTCTTCTTGCAAGAATTTCATATGAAGTATTCGTTTATATTAAAACTCGGAGCAGATTTGCCAAGACACAGAAGTTTGTCTATTTTGAAACTGTATAGAGAAGAAGGGACGTAGGACAAAAATGTCTATTTGTTCTCCATGTAATAGCATTGTCCAGGAGAAACAACTGAGACATTAAGAAAATCTGCATGAATATGAATATTCAGTGCAATGCTAAATTATGTAAGGCTAAGACAATCAGCCCACTACACACAAACTTCACTTGTGTGTGCTTTAAGTTTATCTTTTAGTGCTTTTCATCGGTGTCCACAAATGATCAAGATAACGTGTACAATTTGCATAATCTACTCTGGTGCTTCTCTTTACAAATCCCTGTGGTAGATCTCGCTGATAACCCGCTCCTCTCAATTCAATGGCTCTACAAACGACACCAGCAGTGGCAGGCCTTCATCGCATTAGTGGCTGCGCTCAACCTGAAAACGCATATGCTCAGGTCCTCAACAGAGATAACACGTTCCTCTCTTAATGCGCCGGCTGTTTAGATCTCCCCACGTGCAGTGGCGTGACGAGAACGTCTCAGAACGTCTTTTCAACGCTCATCTCCGGAAACGCCTCATGTTCCATTAGAATAATAATTAGAGGTTTGTCGGCACTCTCTGCAATCTTGATGACTCCGGGGCGCCTCTTGTACAAGCAGCAGCTGTAATGAAGAGATGTCGCGTGTTATCTTATGAATGAAAACAGGCGATGAAACGCAAAGTGCAGACAAGAAAACAAGCTCCTCGGAGATGCTTAAAACTGATAGCTGGATAAAACGCTGTTTAAGTCACAATATGAATAGTTAAGCGCGTGAACGGTCTCGTACAAATCTGCTTTGATGTTATAATGGTGCAGTTAGCATGAGTAGATTTAGAACGTATTCATCTCTAATGGGCTCCGTACTAATCCTGCCTAACTAGGAAAATGTCTAGATAGTCAGCTAGTCAATTAGTTGTCTTCCAACAAATTCTAGTTGTCAGCTAGAATTTTTTAAAGGCCTTGTTGTGGCACAGGCTGCGCTATAAGTGCACTTCGTTAAAAGTAGTGAAAGTTTAATTCAAAATAGCAGTTAATGTAAAAGAAAAGTCATTTTTATGAGTCCTACTTGGCAGCAGGACTGAATATTTTGACTTGTTATCTGTAATCACTATATTCACATTGATGTGCCACGTTCTTTCTAATTATTGATTCGTTTCAGCATGTGGCAAAGTGTTTAATTGGTTTCCCTGGCTGCTTTTCCTGAGCGCAACGCGTTGCCAGATTGTCCTACAGGCTTTGCTGCTGCTTACATGCTTATCAAGCAGATAACGGTCAGGATCATTAAGCAAACCTGATTCTGAGCAATTCATTTGGCTTCCTTCAGTTCATACATTCATGCTTATTGCAGTGGATTATGGGATGTGAGGGGGCTGTGGACGTCTCCAACCTCAAACAGAATGCGCCGGTTGAACGCAGTTTGCCGTGAGTCCATATTAAGTGACACGCGTGCCAGCAGCGTTGGCGAATCTTCATCTAGGTCACTCGTAGGAATTGTGGGTAATGTGAGTTGATGACTACCAAAGCAGACAAAAAAAGCAGTTTGGTTTTTCGCTCCTCATCCTTAATTTTAATAAAACGCCACAGTTATGCGTTAGCGGAAAGTGTAACATACAACCCTGGCAATGTTTGTTTCTTGTAAAGATTGGTCTTTGATTCCCATAAGAGATTCAGTGTGGTGCTCTGAATGTTTGTGACAGCGAATGTTTCTCACCGTGACTCATCCCGCTCGGACGTGACATTGCGATGAGCGACACCGATGGGTGAGCTACGGTGCCTTCATGCTCGCGTTTATCCGGCTTGCTTGGTTTTGTGCAGCAAAGCCTGCTGGGAACTGATTGCTCTGAGAGGCAGTGGCCTGTAAATGGTGACAACCACAGAAAGGGCAGTTCCTGTGAAAGACGGTTTGGCTCTCTTAGTTAGAGATCTGGGGTTCTGATAGTTCACAAACATACGACTGCTTTGTAACTGTGACGTCTGCAGCCTCTTATGTTGAATTACATGAGAAGCACATTAAAGGATCTCTAAATGTTCTCACTTACAATTGGTTGTTTGTAAACTCTTCATAAAGACACGGCCCCTAATTGAATACCTTTACGTGTGTTTGTGTTTACATGTGTTCATCTGACTGAAAACCAAGAGTATCTTACACAGTCATCAGGTGATCCTATACAAACAAATAAGTTTAACCAAGGAGTTCTATAATACATGAGGAAAGCTACGCCTTAGCATTATCCTTCATTTTAGTTGCTCGACAACATGAGCGCACACAGTCCTGTGACATCAAATGCAGCAGACAGGGTAAAAAGAACAAAAATTTCTTGCCCTGAGAATTCTTTAAAGATATTGGTACTTTATAAAATATCTGTTGGTCCTTGATAAGTATCTACTAAATATTAAAATGAAATATTGTGATTTTATATTTGTTACTAATTTTAGTCAGCAAGAAACAGACTACTTTTAAATGGCTGTCCCCAAAAAACTGAACCAATCCAATCAATAAACTCAAATTTGTAATTGATTGACAGGCAAAGAGCATTTCTGATTGGTTAAAAAGTGTAGACCAGCCCACCGAATCTTTCTTTGTAGTTGACAGACTGAGATATCTGTCAGGTAGTAGGGACAATTATTCCATTCTTCTCCCATAAAACAAGACCTCTTACAAAACCTTTACTTGTTAGAAACTTTTCTTGTCTGGTTTGGACACAGATACTAACGCTCGACAAGTTCTACAGCTCAATACATTTACCTCGGTTGATTTATCTGTGTAGATAAATGAAAGAACTGACCGAATGTCCTCAACAGCTAAATCCAATGACAGCGAGTGTCAGGCGCAGACAACCAATATCTGTAAAACTAAATTCATGGACAGTCTGTCTCCTCTGCTGGCCTGCTATCTGGTTTGCTTGTTATCTCTCCTACTTTGCTGCTTGTCTAAACTTTCAGATATATTATTTCTAACAAACTCTGCATATTAGAAAAAAAATCTACTTTGCAATATCCAAAACATACACACACAACTGTGACCAAACATTGTATATTAATGCACCAAACGGCTATTTTGCTTTGCAGGTAATTTTTTAATGTTGTTTATGAGGATTATTAATATTTAAGGTTACTTTATTTGCATCACGGTAATTTTATCACAGTTATAGGGTTTTAGGCATGCTTTATTTTTCCTGAAAATATTTTTTTTCTATGACTTGAAGTAATATAGGCTTGTTTATTACAGTACCGAGAGACTTAATTGTTTGGTTTTGCTTGATAAAACTCAATTTATTTTCCCTTCAGTTTTCCTCTTCTTGCACTTATACAGCTCCAGAAATAAACTTCTTGACCTCAAGTGGAAAGTTCGGCAAGCTATGCAGTGAATTTTGTTGTCATTGCTAAACACTTATGCCGCTTATTTTGTTTTACACCCATGACTCACTTTGTCCATCATTATCTCAGCCGAAGCACCTTTGGGGCTGCACCATATTAATTTCTTAAATTCAGTTAATTAACCATTGAGAGCTATTGTGGGCCGAGTGGTTGCCATGGCATTTATGGGCCTTTATGTAAAGCAGAAGCTAAAAAGACTGCAAAGGCTGCAAATAGGGACAGACTCCACACTGGCTCACTGCAGTGGTGATGGCAGTGTTTTGAAACGTTCCCCACTCTTATGAATGTAAAAGTGAGTGCTTGCCTTCCTCACTCTGAAGAAACAAAGCAGATGGCCATTAGGCAGGACAGCACTGTGTAATTGCGTCTTTAGCAGTTAGTGGCTCTATTAGTTTATCTGTGCTAAAAGCTTGTCATTTTGATTGGTTCATTTCCCATTTTTATCACTAATTTGGTCTCAAAGCCTTTTGTTGTCTGTTAACAGATACTTTATGTAATCAATTATTGTTTTTGAAGTAATTATTATAACAAAGTAAGACTTAAATCAACTTGAATTCAATTAGCATGGTTAACCTAGAGGCAATTGGTTAGTGAAACATTCATCCTGGTAACAGTACTCATTAAATCATATTTAAAAGTCCCATGAAATAGTGACAAACATTTACATATTTATCTGTTTTCTCTGTAACGGCTGTTAGTGTGTGCTAAGTTTTGCTGTACTGGCTGCGCTGCTTTTTGATACGAGATAAGGAACAAGCTCTACTCTGTCATTCTGGCTAAAGGTCACTTTGTGTTTGAGGTCTGCGAATCCTTTTAAAAGAACATCCAACCTATTTGCATCTCTTTGGCACAAGCCTTTCGTTTGCGTTCTTTTGAAAGTCATACACCTATTCTGGCATTAAAACTGCCTGTTCCATATGTAAAGTTATATTTTGTTGTTATACAAGTTGTTATATACTGACTACTTTACATATGCAAAAGCATGTGACATTGTACTTACTATGCACATACATGCTGTTCCAGGTAGCGTTTAGGGGTGGGTACCAACATGTACACAATAAGTACACTGTACTTGTAGGTTTTCTCTTGTGGAAGTACAGTATAGTTAAAAACACCTTATGTAAAGTGAAACCGGGAACAATAATAAGCAACACTGAATAATGTTCGCAGTACAGCTGTGATATGAGAGTAATCACATTAACAGCCACTGATCAGGAGAACCTGTGTGACCCTTTAGTATTTTTTAACAAGACACCAGAGATGTGCTACCAGAGGCTCACTGGAATCATGGCCCTCCTGATTTTTCTCCCTTTCACGATCTGTGCAAAGCTTCTGTGCTGCCCAGCGCAGTGCGAACGGATCTTTTCCTCTCAACCTTTGACTCAAACTGGCAGATCCGTCTCATGCGAGCACTCGCTGCTTCCTGATTGGCCCCTGTGCCACACGGCGGAACGTGAGGAATCAGAATGATCAGAGAGATGTCTGCGGCTTTTTCCTTTTTCAATGTGTCGGTGGGTGGAGGTTAAAGAGAGCTCAGGGGCACGACTAGCAGACTCTCCACTCGGTGAGATGAAGAATATAATCTGAGATGAAAGCTTGTGTTGAAACGGCGAGCGTCTATCCTCATTCACTGTAACTGGCAGGAGTCCATGAAAACTGCAGTGAAAGCACTCTTTCTGGCCACGTAGCTGTCTTAGCTTAGCAGAAACGCACAAGCGGACTGCGTTGTCTATTTGTGACAGGTGAAAGAGCATTTAGGGACAAATAAACATGGAAGATGGCTGTTTGCACCTAATATAGGCTATAACCACAGAAAGGGTCTAACATGAACTCTCCAAACACTAAACGAACACAAGTAATAAAACACTTCTAGCTTTGAAGACTTGATTTTGTGCATCATTACATCCGAAAATTTGTTCATTAGAGTGCCACACAATTAGATGTTCTCTGTGTTGCCACAGGGGGCGCTAGAGTGAACCGCAATGTGAACTCTCTCAACTAACACTTTGAAAAGAATCTTACTGAGCAATTTAGTTAAGCTTGGAAAAACTGTCGACATGTTTATAGCTAGCAAATGAAATAACAAAAAACATGAATAATTAAAAATGTAAAATAATTGTTTTCAATAATCCAGATAATTGCAATCTTGCAGTAATTAAGATGCTGCAAAAAATATTTATGGACAGAAAATGTTTGTATGTATTCATAACATTTGTTTACCACCGGCAAGTGATAAAAAGTTAATTTCAGACTCCAAGTATAGCAATTTAAATATGTAAAAATAACATTGCGCTTATTTCAAAGCTGTGTAATGTGATTTTTTTTGTGTCAAATTGAAAGTGTAGCGTGAGATAAAGACTAGGAAAGATCATAGAGAAATGAGAACCTTTAGTCATATAGTCACACAATATCCTTCCCATAATTCCCATGATTACAGAGTCATCTCCCGCCGTGCCAGATTATCAGGCGAAAAGAAGATGACAGATGATTGGTCTGAAACCTCCAGCTCTTTATGTGATCAATAGTGCTTGTCTGAAGAATCTATTTACCTGCACCGTCACATCGATCAGACATCATAAAGCTCTCAGCATTTACCTCACTCAGGGAAGTTTTTCTCCAGAAGCAATTTTCTCTCGCTATTGAAACTGAAAGGATTGCATTCTGATTTTTTAGGCTACGTTTGTTACTTTCGCCTTTCTTCGACCGACAAAAGCTACTTGACTATCTCTTCAGGGCTTAGTTGTGAAGAACTTGGCCTTCATGCATATTGTTGTTCCCAACTCCTCCGTTACGATGTTCTCAAGCCTGCATATATACCAATAAATGCCTCCTGGGGACAAATTTTCACAGTGGGTCACACCAGTAGATTCATACTGTAACTTTTTCATAGCCTGTAGAAAAACTGTTGAGGTAATGTCTGTAGTTAGGGACTTTTGAGAAAATAAACTGGTGACAAAAGTGGCTTAGTTGTCATTGAATAAGTCATTCTTTTTGGAGGCATAATAAGATACCATTTGGCATATTAAATTGCCTACATGAAAGAGAATGGTAAATTAACCATTTATACCATACTCTGCTAGTTATGTGTAAAAATAACGTGTGAATTCAAGTAAAATGAGTCACTTTTTGAAATTGAGATGATTGTCAAAAATGGCATAAAAGGAATGTTTTTAGCTTCAAATTCAAGTTTATAATACAGACTTACAATAGAAATCTGCCTTTAGGGACCAGACCTGATTGACATCCGTGTGTCTGGGAATAATGTGTGTATTCCCAGACATCCATACTCTTGAACAACAGCAGTGTCCATATCAACCCCACTGACTCCCAGTTTGGGGAACATGCATGACCGATGCTGTATGGCGCCGCTGTGCCGTGCTCTTAACTGCTGAGGTCACTGACAGTCACAGCTAGCGTGGTAAATTAAAGCTTCAGAGAGCCGCCCACTCTTGTCAGCTCTTCCAGGTGGTGCTTAATTTGAAAACGATGAGGTTGCGGAATAACAAGCAGTGACGGAGCTTTTTTCTGGGAAAAAAGATGGACACAAAACAATTCTAAATTAAAAGTCTTTTAATAGTTTATTATCATTACACAGTAACGGTGAGTTTACTGCTAATCTTTTTTACAAGGATTTATGTTAGTATTGCTATTGCTCACTGTTAGGGATTTGAAACAAATATTTATGCCTAAATATTAAACTTTAAATAGAATATCATCTTTATTAGGAATTAGGAAACCTTTAGGCCTTTTTGGAATTAGGCCTTTGCTAATTAGGAAACCACCCAGCTTAACATGGTGGAAAAACCTTGGCATAGCCAACTACCATTCACATTTTCTTAATAAAATATGTAAATAAGTTAGAAACACTGTAAAATAATTACACTAAAATTTCATGAAACTTATGAAACTAGCATATTTCTTTTAAACGTGAATAAGCTGGAGGGGGCCCTAAGGTTTTGGATCCATCCTTCTCCTGACACAAATTAAGCCCTGCTTGCAGACTTGATGGGCAACTCGAACCATTACTTTCAGAGGAACTAGATATTACTGTCAGTGATGGGAACAGATCTCAGAGCAGTTGTCAGAGGGTTACTCCAAGTCCTAATCAACATTGATGAGTGGCTGTTTGTTGCGTTCTAGATGTTAGGGCTCTTTGGCTTTGCAGATGGAGCATGTCAGTCAGTCAGTCACTCAGTCATACTGGATTTGCACAGTCACCACGGTGAACTATGCTGCAAATATGTTAAAATCAGAGCATACAGAATAAGAGCTTTTAAAAACTTACGAGTTTTGAAAAAGTGACATTTTATATTTACTTGTGGATGGTATGGTTTGTTTAAAAATCATTTTCGAAATGCTCTTGTCAAGCTAACCAATTGGCATGTCTTCACCAGGTGTGATTTAGACTCCAAAGATTTTGTATTCTTCATTGGATAGTAAGTTAATATACTAATTCATCACACATAGTTTTACTGAAAAGCTGTGATAAAGGGTAAGATTTATGATGAAAAACAACTCCTGTTAGAAGAAGGAATATTATACAGGTAAAAAACAACATGAGTGTAATTATGAGTTTTTTTGGTTTTTGGGAAAACTACTTCTTTAACCTAGACCAGAGGTCTCCAACAAGCTCCACAGACCAGCAGAGTTTAGCTCCAACCCTAATTAACACACTTTAACCAGCTAACTGAGGTCTTTGGGACTGCTAGAAACATCCAGGCAGGTGTGCTGGAGTAGGCTAGAGCAAATACAGGTCTGTAGACCTCCAGAAACATGGCTTGGAGACCCCTGATCTAGTAGATGTTTAAAGATGTTCCTTGTTATTCCTTTCTACTGGCCCAGTTGCACTGTTTCTCTTAGCTATCTTTATATAATGGTGTGTCTTTTCTTGAAGAAACACTCAGAAGGATGTGTCAGTGTATGTGTCTCCTCATTGAGAAGAACAGAGCCCATGAAAAATTCAAAGTAGGCTATGCTCGTTTTTAAACATCAAACATTGAACGCGGCAGCCCAGCAGAGATAAAGTGCTCTTACTATCAGGTGTTCATGAAATTTCAGGAAGTCGGCTAAAAAATAAAGCTGCTTTTCTTTCTACTGCGCTGAACGTCTGTGAGCCACTGATAGTGTGAAAGCCGTCCGCTGACGTAATGCTTCTCTGTGGGTGTAGACAATGACCTCATATGAACAATTCACACAAGAATCTGCCACTTTAACAGTCAGGCAGCAAAGCAGTGTTTGTCCTGAGAAACAGGAAGCTGAATTCATACACAAGTTGTAGGAATTCATTGAACTCAATATTGAACACAAGCATGTTTTATAAGGTGTTGCTATAGCTCAATTGGTAGAGCATTGTTTTAACAAAGGTTGTGGGTTTGATTCCCCGGGAACACATACTGATAAATCGTATATTTTGAATGCGCTGTAAATCACTTTGAATAAAAGTGTCTGCCCAATGTGTAAATGTAAATAAGCAAAAGATTTCAATTAAATGATAAGACAACAACAACAAAAGGTTAAAATATAAGACAAAGCATTAAGACACTTGCTGAACTTAATTTATACAACGTACAATTTATACAAAAACGTTATTTCTGAGGAAAGCTCTATCATCATTTGTTTGCAGATTCCACTTGGTTTTAACAAAACACAGTGAGTAAGATCTACTGTATCTGGATGGAGTTCTGCAGGTGGAACTGTGTGTAAAGGCTGCTCGACCTTTGAAAGGCTTCATTCTGTTTTTTTAAAGGATGCTTCTGGCAAGTCTGTCTTGCACGGTTGATTTTTTTTCCCTCGTCTTTTTTTAGAGACGCTAAACCGAGCTGATTATCTGTCTGCTCGCTGTGAGATAACATGAAATCTACTCAAGCGCCAAGTGTGAAATTTGCGTTCCACCTTTATATGTTCATTTTTATCAGTTCGTAAGATTGTGTTGTTTTTGTAAACACTCTGTCATTAAAATTCATACTGTTTTCCCTTTGTTTTCTATTTTATTCATTATCTATCTACCTATCTAGTAACAATAACATTTATTTAGTTGAATGTTTTTTAACGTTATATATGATATATATTAAACCTTATTCTTCTTCTTGTTAGCTGACGGTTTTAAAAACATTACAAAAAAACAAAAATGTTAGAATAGTTTTCTTATAACCAAGCAATAACGTTAATACAACATCTAAAACACAAAACATTTTGTATGTTCCTATAACTTTCAAACAACATTTGTAACATTTTTGTTACTTAATGGAAATGTTTGGGAAACATTCTTACAATCTAAAATTGTTATCTGGGTACTTCATATCTCTGTCTGTCTGTCAGTTAGTCTTTCTATTAAGACTATCATTTAGTCACCCTATAGATTCAGGGGTCTGCATACACTCTTATGTTCTTTAAATGATGTTTCTGTTGTTCTCTATCAATCCACTGGCTTCATTTAAACAGATATATTTTCATATTTCATATAGTCATATTTTGGGTTGATTTTTCTCACAGTCGGTACCAGCATTATATTCTATTATTATTTTACCCTCCTGATGTTATTTTCTCCTCCGAGCGACAGCCAAATATCTATTTACCAGTTTGTTGGGCCTCACAATTATTTGATTCAGCTAATCATTTGCATAATTTGAAAAGGCAATAAAAGCAATTTCCTCTCTCCCACCCCAGCTGTGATTTACACACAGCAGTCACATTCAGCATCATCCATTTATAGAACCGAAATGTGTGAATATTTAAGGAACGCAGTTTAGTTTTTATGAAAGGCTTTTAGCAGCGCTTTTAATATTTCTGATGTATTAAAAATGATTGCGAATATATATTAAAAGTCCAGGTATGCGGAGTGACATCATTGTAGTTTCTGACACAATTTTAGTAAATCACAACATTTATGCGTTATTTTTGCAAACGAGTAGCATCCTGTTGGCTGGTTCTCATTTAAATGCACTGATTCTTTTCTCTAGTTTTGGTGTGATAATACGAATCAGTATATTAACATAAATGCAATTCCACATGAATGTTGCTGAAAGTCCCCGTTTCACAGCACTGACCTACTGCTCAACAGTCCGTGCGCATCTAATCTTCCCCTCCAAAATGCAGTACATTCCCTCCCCTGACATTAGAGCTTAGATACGTAGCACTATTACCCTGCAGTGAAACATTTCAAGATATTTATGTATATGTGATATTCAACATACATGCTACACAACTGGCCACATTATGCTTTCTACATACTTTCATACATACTACATACATACTTAAGTGATTTCCTCAAGTGATTTATTATGAGGAAATCATTCATAATAACTGATTTGAAATGTTCCTTATAGGTGGCAATTCAATGCGACATTCAAAAAACCTCCTTACGGAAAGCACAACAAAAACTGATCATTTGACTTTAGCATGTTGCTAAACTAACAAAACACACACTAATATATTAAATACATTTTATTTTTTCGTGTTTCATCTTTTCAATTCATAATTTCATAATTTTTCATTCATCTTGGATGTGTTCTTTACTGATTACATTACATTGCATTTAGGAAGTGAATGCATGACAAAGCATGACATCTTAGTAAGCAGAATCATTTCGCCACTTAAAATAGCCCTCATGTCAGGAGCATGCCTATGGTGTGATGCTCTGAAATGCTGTCTACATGGGCAGCACACCAGGTTTAAAAACAAAACTATAGTGTCAGGCCAAAAACATTTGATTTGCATGTTTGCTGCATACTTGCTGCATATCAGTGAGGTGTGAAATGTGTGTTTATAAACGTGTTTCATGAATTGAAGAATTCAGTTTGCTGTTAACGAACTGCTGATGTCAGAGATGGTATTTTTTAAGCGGATTAAACAGATACTGCATAAGCGGATTAAACAGATACCGTTTTTAGATGTTTAACAGATAGTAAAGACACCTTGTTAGACAATACGTTAGTATTGTCAGCTCAGGTCCTTTACATACAGTAAATACTGTACACTGTAGATGGAATTACAGTGTACAGTATAATACACTGTAATTGTGCAGTACAGTACACTGTGTCTTTGTGGACTTTGATGTCCTCAAGTGGCTATCAGTCTTCCTGGGAACATTATGGCAGTAGATTAGATTTCCAATCAGCATTAAATCAGTCACACCAATCTCGAACCCCTTTTCACTCTCTTTCTACCCTCTCCTGTTTCTGGTGATGGTATAATCAATGACAGTTTCCCAGCACAATGTGGGCCTTTATCTGTTCTGAAACACAGTGGAATTTGAAATGAGGAAGGTCAGAAACTTCTCAGCTTCCACAGTGGGAGTAATGCAGAAATGTAGCAATTTATAACCGTCCCACAGATCAGCTGCACAATTCAAAGACCTGTTCACCCAAACAAAAAAGTGCTTTATCCTCAATCAAAACTCATATGTTGTTATTGTTGCTATAAAAAATAAAACGAGACATTTCAAGCATCTTTTATCGCTCTTCACATCGCTCAGCACAACAGCAGCTCAAGTGACCGCGTTTGGCAAGCTCTTATTTATTTATTTTTTTTAATTTGGCAGATGCTTTTATTCAAAACTCTCAGTACATTTGATCATTATGTGCATTTCCTGTCAATCAAACCTGTCTCGTGAACATGATTCTATGGCAATTTATACTTATTTTGCCTTATGGGTGGATCTTCATTTCCTGTGAGATTAGATTAGATTGGTCTTTAGCATTCCTATCATTTCTATGTTCTTCAATTAGAGCTGTGGTAAATAAAAAACTTAAATCACATTTAGTTATTTAAAAACTTGTTTTACATTTATTACTTATAACTATGGTAAGAATGGCCAACAACGATATAATGACCCACGTTGAATCACAGGTCCAATGAACCTGTGTCAGATGGACATTGGTAGACTTCATCCAGCTCCTGTCAACTTCTCTCCATCTCTCCCTGCTTGCAGGTTTAAACTGCTATTTTTTGCCCACTGAGAGGATGTCTGGGTAATCCCTACAGCCCATTTGCAGTGTGGAAATGTGGAGGGTTTGTTTTTTAAATAAAATGCTGCAAAATTATGTGAGGTTGTTTAGCCAGGAAGAATGTCTACCATAAACTGAATTTTATGGTACAGCAGGAACTATATATCGTCATTTAAACTAAAACAACTCCCCCCCTAGGAGGAACATGAGCACATGTAGTCACATGCTAAACCATAACGAATATTACAAGGTGGTGTATGGACTTCAATGTGTTTGGTTCATTTGATCTTTTCAGTGTCTTGTAAAGGTTTTTAATCTGCTTACTGTTGCTTGACAGAATTCACCTTATTGAAGAAGACCTTGAACAGCTTGGACAGTTATCACAGGTCTGCTGAGGAATGAAGACGTTAGCCTGGAATGTTCTTGTCATAAAATTATTCAGTAGATGTTATTTTGTTGTGGAAAATAAGCATATTTGTGACATTATGTCTAATTAGGCATATTATGGCCTATTATGCAATTATGTAAAAGGTCCTAAAACTTTCATTTCTTAAAGCTGATCTTTTCAAAACAATTTGCCAGTCAGACAGCATTTGACACAGGCCAGCTAGCCTATAAAGAGTTAGCATCTTTACGCCAGCACACATCAGTATGAACCATTTTGAGAGGTAAACGTGGTCACATATTAAATACATTTTCCTTTACTTTATTTCACTCAGTCACCTAGCTGACAGATTCCTTTCTAGGACCGAAATAACCAAAATTGCTCAGATTTCTTTCATAAAATGTCGCCTTTGTAGGGATGCTAATACTCTTCACCCTGCAGCCGGGCTTCTGTTGCTGTATTCTGCCATGTGTCTTTGAGGTGGCATGCAAAAGCTTATCACACACACTCACTGCTCTACACCAAGTGTAATGGATTCTGCCTTCAGGATTAGACTCTGAAATATCTCCACAAAACCTATGAGAAGGCTGGTGCTTGTGCACAATTTCTGTTTTTTAAGCGCAACACATTTCCCATGGTGGGGAAGTGGTCAAAAGCTGGATATTTTTGGATATTTTAAACAGGGGCTATTATAGTGCGAATTTAGCATGTAGGGATTAGCATGTTATTAGCTAGAATGTCAATGTTGTGTCGCACAGGTCACCAGTGTAGTAGTTAGCATAAATCAGATCTAACGTTAATATGTGTCTTTGTTTTGCTATGTTTCTAAAATATTTAGCCATATTTCAGCTTAATACTCTTTTACAAGTAAACCACTACGACACAGTGTTTGGGAAACCGTCAGCTTTGGCCGTAACCAATGGCGTTAGTTTGAAAGGGGCTCATTCGAATACATCTAAAAAATTATAGCCATTTACCAAGTTCATGCATTCAACCCTTTTACAGATTAGTTTTAGAAAAATGATTTTAAATGTTTGTAAAATTAAGAGAAATTTAAGTCTTATATTGTATTTTTTAATGAAAGTTTTTATTATTTTTTTTTACAATTCATATGCAAAAGCTGTAAAGCCAAAACAGTCACAGCAATTACAATTGATTATGTAAATAGTCAGCTAATGCAATCTTTTGTTTATGTACACTCACGTGCATGTATTTGAATGAAGATGTGTTTAATATGATAAATATATATTTAAATTATGCATTCATATTCATACAATGGATCTAATTTGTACATGCACGTTGTCCTGTCTCTGCTTTTAGTACGGTCTGCATGACATGTTTTATCAGATGATGTCTATCCTGATAGTTCGTGGAAAGAAATTTAAATGGATGATAAAAAGCAAAGCCTGTTGCATTAACAGGCTGATGAATGTTTCAGGAGCTCAGGGGCCTTTCTGGCTTCAGCTCACCCCCCCCCCCCCCCCACAGGGGGTCATGTGTTTTATAAACGTGAGAGACAATTTCACTCAACTGCGCCTCTACACCGTACCTATAGGGGGAGTTCTCATCACAGATATTGCATTGAAAAAGACGATGAATTGTGTATTAACATGAATTATCATACATTTTGAATCAGATTACAGTATGTCTCTTGTCTCTTGTACTCTATGTCTCTTCCTGTTTTCTCCTCTCTCTGTGTATGCATATAGGCAGGAATAAAATGTTATTTGCATGTATTTTTAGACACAAATGTATTCATTAATTTGTGAGGCAAGCAAACGTGAATAAGGTTAGAATCTGGCTACTGCTGTTAGATTAGTCTGTTTAAAAGGCCAGTGTAAAAAACTATTTAACAATTGCCGAATTCATCCTTTGTGAGTGAATCAAGGAGACACTTTAAAATGAGATGTGCATCAGAGCGCAAAGATTAATGGCACCTTTG
>JAZGTI010013016.1:0-15206 GCA_036877585.1 Botia kubotai
AAGAAAGGTACATAAATACATGATTGTGTAGCGTTTAGTCAATATCCAGTGCGTTCATGTGTAATATCCAGTGTCCATTGTCTGATTTCATTTTTCAGATCAATCAGGCACCATGATCAAATGTCCAGCTAACCATCTATCTCATGTTGCCTGTTGCTTTGTCCATAATATACTTTCATTCATAAATACACAGAAATGTTTGTTAATGCTTTTACTTCGGATTCGGCAGTTGTAGCAAATGTGTTTTTCAGTTCAGTATAGAATAATAATAAGCTATACAGTCTATATAGCCTAATCTTCTATACAGTCAGTCTTCTATACAGTCTAATTATTTTAAGGTTTTCAGTAACAACATTATCAACATAACAGTTTAAGCTTGCACATAAACTGAATTTATTTGAGAACTGTCAGTTAGACTGACAGCTGGTATCTCATATCTTGCCTCAGGCCAGAGCTTTGATAAGCGCTCCGCACAGCACAGAGAACTCCGGGCCCCCTTTAGAACTGATTCAACGGTCAACCCAAAAACCATTCGCCGTCCAAGGAGTGTGGTTGCAGGCCCTGATGTCACGCTGCACTGCCAAGGTGACTAACAGGAAGTTAAAACAGGGTCTTAAAAGAAGACAATAAACAGGACAATGGGCACTGACCAGTGACTTCTACTTAGAGTAATTTTTAAATCTAACATCTAGTGTCTGTTAGAACCACAAAGAGGCTTTGGCAAATTCACACAGATTAAATTTTTTTCTAATTGTTATAATGTTATAAATATGACCCTTCAGAATCAACTTATTTCAGTTGCATTTAAGAATGACAGACTGTTTAAACAATGTTTTAACTATTTGTTTTTAGGTGACAGCAAAATTCTTGCTGTAGATCTAATACAGGGTGCCTGTTCCCCTGGACCCTCTCAGCCCAGATCTTTGGAGCCCACCACAGAGAATACAGGTCAACAGCATATTCCCCTTCGGAAGACCCAAAGTGACCTGGAGCACAGTGTCCCCCCATCCCCGAAAACCCCATTAGGCATGATGGATCATGCCACTCTGATGTGCCCCAGCCCCTCCTGGAATGGTCCAAAAGGTTCCACTTTCTCTCCTTCCTGGAATGACTCCTACAACTATGCCTTGGTTACTAGCCCTGCTTCCAAGCAGCCTACATCTAAAACTGGAGTGTTAAAACCCGGAGTTGAAGGAGGAGGTCTAATGTGTCCATCTCAAACCAGTTCAGGCCTCTCCATGAGCTCAGGGTCACACTCCAGTTCTTTCACCTCCATCTCTGAACCATGTGGACACCGGATGTACACAGTCACACATGGGAGTGGTGTTGCTGTTGGAAAACAGAATGATACTGAGGGGGCAACCTCCATTCCAGGCACAGGCAACATCCTCAACAAAAGTGAGCAGGAGAAAAGATCAGCACGGTCAAATATCTTCAGGTTTCGTGAACGTTCACTTTCAACACCAACAGATTCTGGATCTTTTTGCTCAGCGGATAATTTATGTTCCACAGGTGAGGCAGTCCCTATCGTTCCAGGGGGTGAGAGTTATGCCATGTTATATCCAAGCAACAGCTCAGAGGATAGCACCAGCAATGATAATGTTTCTGTGACCACAGGCTCAGATTTCATTCCAGATGGTCGACTGAGGTCACGCTCACGCAGTATCTCACTAAAGAAATCTAAGAAAAAACCACCACCTCCAGTACGTAGTGTATCTCTAATGAAAAACCTATCAGAAGCTGGAGGGATGGGCTCCTACCACAGAGAAGGGCATTTCAGGGATGGCAGACCCAAAAGCCTCTTTCTCCCTCGAGATCACCATATTCAAGATTCATTCCAGCCTGAGTTCTTAATTGCCAAGCATGAGGAGGACTCGGATCAAGCTCACAGTAGCTTGGAAACATCTTCTGATATATCTCAGCCTCCTGAGAGAGAAACAGAGCTTGGGTTTCCTCCTCACTGGCAGCTTAATGAGTGGAAGTCCAACAATGATCCCTACCGCTCTCTGTCAGGTTCAAGCACAGCCACAGGTACCACAGTAATTGAGTGCATGAAGGTGCAGGGCAGCTCAGAGTCTCTGAATTCACCCTCAACCTCACGAGCCACTTCTCCTTCCCAGCTATCTACTGAAGCTGAGACCAAGGTATCCCCCTTCAGGCCCCCATGCCTCATGTCCCCATCCAGTGGCTACTCAAGCCAGTCTGAAACTCCAACCCCAACCATATCAAACACTCTCATTACTGGACCTTCTCTAGTTGGCTGTAAGATGCGTCCAAAAATTCCGGAGCGTAAATCTTCCCTCCCAGCAACCTCTGCAAAGGATAAATCTTCTCGCTCACGTCTTTCATTTGAACTGCCTGTAAACTCTCAGCTGGACCTGTCCTCTGTCAAACCCAAGTCTAAAGCCAGCCGACGGCACTCTGATACATCTACAGCCAACAAACCAGGTAAACTAAGCCCCAGTCAGTCATCTCTGCCTATGGTCACCACCACAGACCTGCGAAGTATCCGCCTTCGCTCAGTAAGTCGCTCAGAACTTGAGGATAGTCCTGATGGCTCTTCTGACGTTATAGAGGAAGAACAGAGTCGAGACCTCAGCCCTCCTATCACCCCCTCAAACACAAAACTGTCTAAGCCACCAGTTGCAATGAAGCCACCTCTACCTAAACGACCTGTGAACTTGATGCTTAAATCGCCTTCATCCTCCCCTCTGGCACCTGAATCTCCTCCATCTTCACCTGTGGATCGACCCATGCCTGTTGGTAACATCTACATGGTTGTAAGAAAACCCAAACCTAAAAGACCAGCACAGTCAACACTCAGCACATCTGGAATAACCCCACAAGGGAAAGTCCACAGCCACGTACCTCCTCTCCCAGAGTTTGATCTAGAGCATGGGATTCCCATTGAAGATCTTCCATCCCCAAGTAGCCCAGAACGAGAGGACAAAAGTAAGACCCTACCAAGCAGAATGACATTATCCTGTTTAGCAGAATTAGACAAAAAGAAGCCCAAAGTTCCCCCTCCAGTGCCCAAAAAACCAAGTGTCCTCCTCCTGCCCTCTCCAAGCACCCAGACCAATGGCAGTGCAGAGAGGCTGTTTTCCGACAATGTATACACTACAGGTCCACCATCATCAGAGATTGAGGAGGATTCTAATAAAGATGAAGATCAAGACCATCCTGAAACACAACAAGTACATGGAAACCAGGAAGATCTTGAAAGTTATGAGATCCATGAAGATCAAGAGATTGATGTCGTCGTTGAGGAAGATGGATCAAAAGATTTGATTTCTCATCAAATGATGGAATACAACACACCTCCAGCAGACACAGAAACAGGTTAAACATTAGTTCACATTTTTAATTAAGCCCCTTAAGCATTTATGCAACCACAGTTGATACATGTCAGACAAAATGTTACGTTTATTAATGTAAATTGCTATTTGTTTGAACATAGTCATGATAAGGTGTAATTGTTTCTTTAAAAATGATGCTCCACAGAAACTCACACAGACACCGGAATATTCGAAGAGAGCAGTTCTGCAGTTGACAAGACTGAGCTGCACATTAGTGAAGAAACAGATGATGATGTATTTGTCCACACTCCGACATCTCATACCACTGAGGACCTCTTCACCATAATACACAGGTACAGAATTAGCATTTTAACATTTAAAGCCATCTATCAGCTTGAAATTCCGGCTAAAGTCACTATCTGTTCTCACAGTACATGGGTATAATACACGCACATGCAGTTTTTATGTGGGTCTGTGTGTTGGTGAGTACAGTTTTCAGCTGTGCTAAAATTAAAGCTATAACAGCCACCTGTTCACTTAGCAACTGTGTATTTAAAGACAACTTAGATTATTTTTTTTCAAAAACATGTTTTGTTATATAAATATATATATATATATTTATATATCTTCTGTAGAAGGACCATAACATGTTTGTCCAATCATTAAAATGTGTCTGAATGCAGCAATAGGATGTCCTGCTTGCATGTCAGACTATGTATTTGCATATACATAGTGTTTATGTGTTTTGGAGGAGGCATGGCTTTGGAAAGCACTCTGAATGGAGGGTGGGAGCTTATGTCAAAACTATCATGCTATTGCTAGCCTCTGAAATGTGCTTAGTCTTTATCCATGAAGCATACATAGACAACACATTCCATTACTGTTTACACATCACAGACTGTTGTTACATAACATCCCTGTATTTTGTTCCTAGGTCAAAGAGAAAAGTTCTTGGTCGTAAAGAACCGACTGACTCCTTTGGAAGCAGACAGGGTCTGGTCTCACCTGTGAAAAGCAGTAGCACCGACAGCCGAACTCTGGGTCTTGGTAGCACTCCTCGGTCAAGCTCACGAAATGAAAACTTCATGGCTCTTCTGCAGAAGAGGAGCAGTAAAGCCAGCAGTGGAACCCGAGTCTCGGCCATGGAGCTGCTGAAGAGCACAAACCCACTGGCACGACGGGTCACAGAGTTCTCTCAGTCACAACCAGATGAGAGCGCAACAAACACATCTAAATCAGCTCCACAGGACCAGTGATTCCACAGAGAACTGCATGCTGGATATCAATATGACTGGTTATGCTCCACTGCCCATCTAAATGGTTTAATTTACAGACCCCAAACTGTTGGAATTGAACTGGGTTTGAGTTGTTGCTTTTAAAAGGAGGGCATCATATTGGTGATGTACCAATGTTATGGAGCATAATCTATATTAAAGGAAGCTGAGCCCACTATGATATGAAATTCTGGCATAGGACAGATTCTGGAAATATTAATGTGATGACACACCTGAATGGAAACTGACATGATGAAATATTTTCAGACTGTTCGCTTAATTTAGGAGCTTGGTCTATATATTCGGCTCAGCCAAAGTCTGCCCTGCCCAATTTCTGGTGGTCAAGTAGAAAGTGTCTTAGTATGATAATAGTATTAAAAAGACTGCACAAACTCACACAGAAAGAGGAGTGTATGACAAGTCAGAAACATTCCACAGAGGCTGTTAGCAAGATCCGGTACCCCTTAAAATGAAGCACTTTCACCAGTACAGAACTAGTTTACAAGATAAAAAGCTATATTTGTTATTTTCCTTTGTTTCTTTTGGCGTTTTATTTTTTCAAAAGTTACGAAATGCCATATAAATGTCTTCTTGAGTTTATTTAATCTGTACAAAACTATATACACATATATACTAAAATGTAACTGCAGAACTGCTTTATCAAAGACAGAACAGACATTAGATGGAAGTATGTCCATCTGTGACTTCTTTGGAAACGGCCTGTTATTTTATAAGCTCACAGCACACAAGGGATTAAAGTGGTCATACAGAACAGTCATAATGCAATACACATGAATCTCAATAGATCTTCCCACATTACCAAACGTGTAAACACACAGCAGTTGTGCATAAAATGCAACTACAACTCAAAACCATTATAGACCTTTTTCTGTAAAAAAAAAGTGGACAATATAAAATGAGGGAATAGCATAGGAAGTAGGAATCAAAAATACCAAGGACAGGACATTAGGCTACAAAAAAAAACGGACAGTAAATGTTAGAGCTGGGTTATTGGTTCGACCCTGGCTGTCCGTTGGGTCCAATCTCTCAGGGGTTTCTTTGCATCTCAGGAAACCCATCATGGCTACCGGTCTGAGTGTGTAATCTGTTCAGAGAGATGTACCTGCTAAACACACACAGCATCAGGGAGATTTTTTGAATCTGCCTACAGATGGTACAAGAAGATCTGATTCAAATATCTTTCTTCCCTCCGCATTATTCAGACAGCTGTAATGACCACAATCCCACAACATATTACATGGCTGCAGCATGTTTGGGAACATTAGAACCCATGTCCATGCAAAACTTCTCGCTGTATGTCCATTTCAGACTATGCATCAAAGATACATCACACCTGCTTGAATGTTAGGAAGAGCGTGAAGGCAAAACTCAAAAGTATTCAATTTTAACCAAAAAAGAACATAGTCAAATTTTTCTTTTTTTTTAAATGGTTGCCCTATGTGTCACTCCAAGTCTGGATTGTAGATCGACATTTGAATGCACAAAGACTTTGCAGACTTTGATCAAATGTGGTAATGCACTCAAGGACTCATGCAGGTCATCTGTGGTAAATTAATTTTCCGACATCCTTCATTGTGGGAATTTTTGAGACTTGGCAGACGGAAGATCTACAACAGGCAGCTGCAACAGCAGCCATACTCAAAGACAGCTTCTTACCATTCCATATGAAGCTCCCCGTGACTGTTCCTCTGGCTCCCAATCAGACAATGGACAGAAACCTGGTGCTATTGAACTGGAGCGCCCTCAGCAGTCCAGGAGAGGAAGTGCTTGGCAAAAATCTGTTCTGACGCTTGAACACGACTCTTGATATTCATCTTCTCAGACTAGTCGTTCAGGTATTCCGACAATATGAAAAAAGAGACAGAATACCACAATGTTAAAATAGTGTGTGACGTTTGTTTTAAATATTTAGTGAATGAAAAAAAAATCTGACAACCAGTGTATATTTGCCTTGTACTCTGGCGTGAAGCCTCTGTGTTTTTAAATGCCTTGGTATTGCACTTCCGTAGAAGTATGCAGAGTTTCTTTTACTCTTTCTAGGATTTACTACTATAATATTTATCACTACTCTTGTGTACTCTGTGCTTAATCCTATCAGTGTCACCAGTACTCTCACAGGTACAGACAGAGGAGAGACCGAGGGGAGATGGTAGTTCTTGGGCAAAACAAAATACAGAACACAAGATATGTACTTAGTGGACTGTTGGAAGCCTTGTGCATCAATAATGTAAACCCAGAGAGGGCAGATACGGTATGTCCAGCTTCTACACAGACGATATGCTACTTTGAGTGCAGCATCCTTTAGAGAGACATACTTTATTATAATTGCATTAGTAGCATTTGACACAGTGACCTGTAAAAGCAAGAAATTCATCAAGTGTGGACGTTTCAGTTTACAGTACTTCCACCTCAACACAAGACATTCCCAGCTAACAGGGAACGTTCTAAGGATGTTGGCTAACATTCTCTAAAAGTTCTCTCAAAATTACCAAAACGTTCTTGCAGTAACGTTAGTAGAATGTTATGTTATGTTGAGGTAATATATAGTATATATCAAAACGTTATTCCTAAGTTGTGAGTGAAACATTTTAAAAACATTACAGAATTGAAAAGTTATTGAATAACGTTCATATAACCAAGCAATAACATTAATGCAACGTCTATAAAACTGGACGTTTTGAACGTTCCTAGAACATTCGAAAGTGACATTTTGATGTTCTTGTTATATATAAAGCTTATATTAGCATCTGCTAAATGCCTAAATGTAATGGAACTGTTAAGAAAACATTCTTACAACCTAAAATTGTTAGCCGGGTTTTCTACCAATTTTGGTACACAGAGGAGGGACATATCTGCTGCACAACAATGTAAATGTGCCAACTAAGAGAAAATAAGTTTCGCCGTTGTCAAGGCCTAGTTGCTTCTCATCACTGAACAAGCTTGTTAACAACCATCTGGTTGTAGTGAATGGGAACCAACAGCTTTTAATCAATCTGACATCACAGGTTGATTTTTTACAGATCAAGATGAGACTGAGTGTAAGATATTATTATTAGTACTCCAGTGTTGGATCTGCACAATGGCTCTTTCAGTAGTGAATGACAGATTGCCAGGAAAAGCTTTAAATTTAGATTGCCCTTATTCAATGGGAATAGACGAAAGACAGGGTGGGAAGGCAAGATAATACTGAGAATTATATTTTTGTTATTTTATCCGTGGAAAGACATATTTTAAATCTGCATATTATAGACCTCACCCTCCAGCAGAAATGATCAAATTGGTGTGAGATCTCTAATCATTTGCAGTATGTCTTGCCTATGTGGTCAAAGGTATATCATTAAAATAAATTATTTTTCTTGCATAACAGCTCTCTGCAATCTTGTGTTTTTTCCTGATACTTCACACTCTACTGCAATGCAAACCTCAGAATGTTTAATACATTTTTGCAGTTATTCTTCAATGTTTTTGTAGAGCACTCTTCATAAGCCTAAAAGACAGCCAAGATAAAACAATTTATGACAACAAACTTATATAATTGCTTCTGGTCCAAAGAAAATCTTAAGCAATATTGCCCCCTTGTGGGTTTATTTTTGTAATTCTTGCCTATACAGTTTACAGACCTAAATGATTATTGTTAGGGTAAAAATGACTAAAATGTCCCCCAGGCTAAAAGGTTTTTTACAACAAAACCACCGCAGCATTTTCCTAAACATTTGTTTATTCTTACATTGCAGATGTATCATAAAATTACAAAATATCACAATCTCATAAATTGCCTCTTGGGTAAGTTGATGTAATGATTTGTAAATGTCACAGAATTCTGTAGCTAATGTGAATCTGTAAAATATTGACAGTTATTTTCAAAGTGAATAAAAATTACAACTTTTAATAGTAACTGTCGAGTTAGTAAAAAGACAGTGTTTGAGTTAAAAGGCCTTTGATGCTAAAATCACTCCTGAAAATAGTGTTACGTTGGCACAGGAACAAATTGTTGTCTGTAATTGAAAGGGAAAGAATTTATTGTTAAGTACATGCAAATCAGCCCACACAGACTGCTTCAATCACAATGGAGATTCATTTGTGAAATACTCTAACTCTAAAAAAACAATACACCACACTGTATTAAAAACAAAATACCACCCTTGTGTTATAACAATTCTTGTGGGGTTATTGAATGACAAATGTGATTAAACAGAAAATTACTGCAGTGGTTGTTTTGAATATGTTTATACATCTTACCCAAAATATTTTGCTCTGTGAAAATGATCCATTTTGCCCCTGTATTTACACTACATCAACATAGCCCACACGTTTCCCCTATGTCAGTTTTGTCAGTGCCAGTTTTGCTGGTTTGGCAGGCAGTGAGTGGCTGAGTGTATATGTGAAAATTATAATGAGTTAATGAGTCTTCATACATTGCGCAGGCTAGTCATATCCGTATAACATATTTGAGTTTACACAGAGTAGCAAAGTCATATTTATCAGCAAATGTATATGTAAACGCTTTTATTGCTTTATAAGCTTTGAGTTCAATGCATTAAATAAGGCAGATGTAAAGACCCCACTGGATTATCAGTTTTTCTGTTTTGTATGTTGCTTTTTTAACACATTGGCAATTCTGGTAATCTGCATCAGGTCACAGTTCTAATTCCAGGATTTCAGTAAGATCAAAAACTTCAAAGAGCAAAGTTCACTTATCTCACTGCAATTGCAATCGAGATAAAGGTACAATCAGACATGAACCGACAGCTTCTCCGCAACCTTCAGACTGTTTTATGGCATGTGCAGTTAAGGAGGCGGGAATGAGGGGATGATTCCGAGTTGATCCCATTCCACCCTAAAGCATTCCCAGTGCTTCCTGGGGCTGCCTCGGAAAGACGGCTGTGAGCTTGTCAAACTCTGAGCCGCCACTGGCACATTTCCTGTTGTTGACAGCAGGGGCTGTGCTGCGTGTAGGGACTAGCATTTTATCAGCTGGTGTGCACACAGACAGTCAGAGAGCACCCTTTCACAGGAAGAGCTCCTATCACTTCTCAGACACACAGACACGGAGGAAGCACTGACATTCCGCCTCTTACTAACGGCCTTTAAACAGGAGATGGACTGACTCCCTCCATCCAGACGCTGATTGGGAATTCGTTCATTTGTTGTGTTTGCACCTGATCTGAGTGTCTTACAGGGAACTGGTATGGTTTTGTTCTACGTGGGATCGGATAAACACTCATCTACGGTCATGCAGCCTGAGGAGCCAGTTCGCCAGGACATGCAGTTTTACTATGTGGTGAGTGAGAGAATAAGCTACACTTATGTTTGGATATTGTGGTTAACTGATCAACCTGCTTGAAAGTCAGTGTTTTGTATCGCTAATGCCAATTTAAACTGGAAAAGCAGCAGAGAAAACCTGGACCATCACGCAGTCATTGGAGTCATTGCAGAGTGATCCAAGATTATTTAACCATTGTTTACCTTTTAAAAAGTATAACATTTTTAGGAATTGTATAAAGTGTAACCCAAAGGTTTTCATGCAGCATATTTTCTTGCTAGGGCTTGTATACAGTGGCACATGCTCTTGATCATTTCAGTAGCGTAAGCCAATCTTTTATAGAGCTGGTTCTCCTGAAGAAATTGTAGTAGTAATTTTAACACTATCAGTTTTAACTCTTAAAAAGGTGCTTCACGATACCAGAGGAACCATTTTTGGCTGTATCGTTCCATAAATAATCCAATAATCTTTCTGTTTCACAAAAGGTTCTTTGTGGTGGAAAAAGTAACTTTTATAACTTTTATAAAAGTTCTATAAAAAGAAAGAAATAGTTCTTTTAAAAACCTTGAATGGTTCTTTGGGAACCAAAAATGGTTCTTTTGTCACAGTGAAGAACCTTTAAAGAACCTTTATTTTGTGTAATAACACTCATTTAGGCTCAGCTATGTTGGTGAACATGCTATAGAGCAAGCGTACTGTAACTGTACTTTGATCCATGTGTTGATTATCATTTAAAAAGCTCATGTAAAGCCAGCATCTACTATGTGAAAGAATTTTGACCCCTCGAAATTCTCCATTATATAATTAATTGCTTAATAGCATATTCTTGGGCGAGTACAATCAAGTTGGTAGTGTAGTAGCCTGTGTGCGACTCAGCTTGGCTGCCAATGCAAATCTGGCTGATAACCTGACTGGCAATGCAAAGATCACAGATCCAGCCCTGGATATGGATGTCCAATGAACTGAAGGGCTGGCTATTATGCCAGACACTTAAACCCAATCAGTTTTAGTCTGTTGGTCCAGACCAATGAGAAAAGCACAAAACCATTCATTAGATGTAACAACCTAAAGACCTAATATAGGTTATACGCATCTACTGAAACCACAGGATCTGTGTCTACTGAGCTGTGGTAATCATTGTGTTGCTCCTTGTGGCTTATTTTAGGTAGAACAAAATACCACCGTCGTGCTTCAAAACGATGGAACGCAATGGAAAAGTAGAAAGATTTGAAGCAAATTGTTTTAATATTGCCCAAGATCTTGGACATTGTGAAATATAATGATGACCATATGCTGTGAGGGTTCAGGGGGAGGTGGAGTGGCCTTGTATTTCATTCCAGTTGTCAGCAAGACACTGTAACCATCAGCATTCATTAGCAGAAATACATCATGTGAAAAAAGGAAATGGGACAGGTGCAAAACCAGCCCGCGGACATCTGTGCTAATGTATGCCGCGCCATTTCACAGCATTTCTCATTACATAGAAGCTCTGACCAGATATTTAAGTGATGATATTTCTTTGTAAAGACCATAGGCTATTTATTAGCAGTTTAAATGTGTCTTTGCTTACAGATGACTTCAACATAATCAAGTACCTTAATTAATAATAATAAGTAATAATAAATAATAATAATAAGTCATTATTTTTCCACGCTGTGCATTCCTGCTGCATTAGTCGGGGTAAACAGATCTATGCAGACTGTTCATGCATGATAAATGAGTGGCACAGATGGGCTGGGAATATGGGTTGCCTCTGATCGCTCCATATAATGTTTTATAGATGTATCATAATGTAACTAAAACATACAGCCAAACGTATTTAAAGTATTATGGTAGGTTATGCTGAAAAACTCTTACAGTTAACAGTATAATCCGTGCATGACAAAATAAAATATTTCCTTGAGTTCCTGCAGACAATATTGGAAAACTCTGCATTTGTGTGTTGGAAGGATTGGAGTCAGGCAGACTGGATTAGATTGTTTCTGGGTGTCCTGATTTACGGTTTGCACCCATAAAACAAAAATTTCAAACAGAGACAGAAACTCACAGTTTCTTGCACTGATATACAGTATTACTGAACCTATAATAGGAGGTTTATTGGTGAATTAAAAGTATGAATTGTGTCAAGCTCTAGCACTGTGTTTATGTACATGTGTTTATGTACATATGCTGTCTGTGTTGTTTTAGCACCAGATTCTCAAAGAATTCTGCAAATCAGTCAACGGTATAAACGTCCAAAAGTCCCCCAAGAATGCAATTTGCATGTTGCTTTTTTGTTAATGGCACCATAAATAAGTTTTTGAGGCACATTTAATACATTTAAACTGGACCATAGGTGCTTAATGAATAAAAGATTATGTTTTTGAACTTCAGTGTACAAAACGTGTGCAGCTGCTGTGAATTTGCCTTATATAGGAGATTCATTGTTTTATTAGAAATGATATTTTGTCTTTTAAAAAGGCTGCTAGCCAATCTTCAAAGTCTTACTACATCAAAGCTTATCACCAGGTTCCTTCAATGAGCTAACACATGACATTTCCAAACATTTCCACTTAAAAGGTTTTATCATAAGATGGATGAACATGGAAGGACAAAGGAGGTCTGACATTCCGAGAACTTCCTTTACTCCCGTCTTCCTGCTAGTTTTCAGAGTAAAGCCCGTTAAAAGCTATGCCTGCAGTCACTCTAAACGATATGTAGATGATGAAGGACATCACTGAACTATGATTTTAATTGGAAATAATTCTACTGCATTATCTGGAGGATTTTGTGTTTCTCCCACATGGAAAAGGCCATTCCGTGGAATGCGACTAATCACAAGTCTTGACTTCATTACAGAATCAGCTTAAATCTTTTAGAAGTTTAGAAGAAATTGGAAGCTTAAGGCCTTCATGTTTCATCACACACAAGTCAAAAGAGAGGAAACCACGTATGCTCTGGAGAATTCACCGCCATTTGAACCAGACTTAGAATCAATTGAAGTTTCAGACTAAAAACACAAGAGGAAGAGACACTGCGTCACCAATTCATGTCACAAACCTCTGCAAGTTAAAAGCGAATCATTTTATGCGCTGTATTAAACCTAAAGTAAATTAAGTAGCTGAGATTGAATTGTCTGGGCTGGCAGAGGTAGCCAGGAACGTAAAGCAAATGAAACTGAAATGTCAGATTAAGGGTTAAGAGGTAAATTTGTATATAAATGGAATGCATTCAATGAAGTCGTATCTATCAGTCAGCATTACATCTCTAAATGCTGGACATTTGTAAATCGCAACAGTGGATCGTTGGACCAATCAATGAAAAAAGCAGAGAGCGAGTGTTCCAGACCATATGGCATTTGGTGCCTTCAGGAATAATCTCAAAAGGCTTATAAACTGATTAGTATGACTGTCTGTACTGTAAATGTGCTGTCTTTATGACCAGATTGATTGTCAATGCCACGGCTTATAATGTTATTCATGCTATTTACGTGATCTGTACTTGCATAATGAACAGACAAATTTGGTGAAATTATTAGCATTTGTTTTTATACAAAGTGAGTATACATCATCAGACCAGCCTGAGAGTGACGGTGGAACTCATGGATCAGCTGCATCAGAGTTTGACCTTCACCCCCCCTTACAATTTTAGGTTGTAGGGAACGTTTCCCTAACATTTCCATGAAGTAACAAAACGTTATCGTTATTTTAAACGTTTTAGAAACGTTCCAAGCGGCCAGTGTTTTTAGATGTTGTATTAACATTACTAATTGGTTATTCAAACATTCGGAACGTTATTCAAGCTCTTTTTTTCATTCTGTAACATTTTTAGAACATTCCACCAACTACTTAAGAATAACGTGTTTTTTATATATAACGTTAAAAAACGTTCTACTAACGTTTCTGCAAGAACTTTTTTTTATACCTTTTAAGAGAACTTTTAGAGAACGTTGGCCAGTGTTTTGAGAACGTTCCCTGTTAGCTAGCATGTTACAGGGTGTGAAACCTCTGCACTACAGCACCATCATCTCACTGATGGATGGTATTCATTGGCAATGGCAATCAATGATGGTTGGTGGTGGTTTTTTCAGTATAATGGAGCGGAACAGAGAGTCGTGCTGATGGGTGGAGAATGTCCTGTTTAGAGAAGCATGGCATCCTTGCTGCATGATTTTGTAAGTGGCATTTCCTTTGCATGACCTCTAGGGATGCTCAGAAGAGCAGATTAATGTCAAATTAGAAACAGAAAAAAGGATGAAAGGACAGAATGGATGATAAAATGAGATTAGTTCTAACTCATGTTATGCAATCTGTTCTTTTGACAGATAAAATTAAACCACACTCATCTGTGCTGACTGGCCCACACACACACACACCCGTGTTTGATGTACAATATAAGGCGATTGATTAAAGCCAATATTTTCTTATGTGATTTTGCAGTGACTGTTTATGTGCCATTTTAATGTAACGACCTTAAGACAATCGCTGCTTTTGTGAGAGATAAATTAAAAAAATGAATTAACACACTAACACACTAATTAACACGTCTCCACTGCCACTTCTTAGTAAAATTTCTTCAGCTGAAAAAAACAGCTAACAATTTTAGGTTGTAACGTTCAAAACATCCATATTTGTTAACTTTATTCAAACTTTTTAATTCTGTAACGTTTTCTAATGCATTCCACTAACATCTTAAAACAGCATTTGGATATATACCGTTAACACA
This sequence comes from Botia kubotai, assembly GCA_036877585.1. Lineage (NCBI taxonomy): Eukaryota > Metazoa > Chordata > Actinopteri > Cypriniformes > Botiidae > Botia > Botia kubotai. The sequence continues at coordinate 14,562 of JAZGTI010013016.1, forward strand.
GCGTTCTACTACTGGTTACTGCATAAACTCTTTTTGTGAACATTGAGAGAATGTTAATCAATGTTCTGAGAATGTTCCCTGTTTGCTGAAAAGTGGCAAAACATTGGGCTAAATGTGTTGTTCCAAATTTGTTGTGTAGCCAATCCATCACCATACATTTTATAGTTTTTTTTTGTAACTAATTACAATTTACTGAGACAGATCACAGTATTTGTTAGTAGTAAGTCATACTTCTTGCTTATTTGTGTGCTATGTATGTGTGGATAAATATTTATTATGGATGTGGAGCGTGGTTCAGTTTATTGTTTACATTTTTTATTCAGTTAGCTTTGTTTCCTTCTCTGTGTCTGTTATACAGGCAAATAAACTACAGCACGGAAAGTGTAACCCCAGATTTTCTGTGTTTGTATTTGTATCAAAATAAACACTGTATCAATATTGTTGTGGATGCATCAGGCAGTACCAATAATAAAAGGTGTTAGAGATCAATAATATTGTTGGTCTGCATGTAATCTGAACAATATTCTAAATATTCACTGCTCCCTCATCACCAAATGTCTCTTAACATACAGCTTCTCATTGCAAGAGGGCATAAACCCAGTAGTACCAGCAGTAATCAGAGCTCTATAAATATGGATCATTGCC
>JAZGTI010013017.1:0-15206 GCA_036877585.1 Botia kubotai
TATATATATTATGCTCCGTCGCGGAAAGTTTTAGCTACAAAATGAGTACTACTGACCGCAATACAGATGTGGAAGGCAGACGAAATAGCTGATAAGAGAGAAAAGATTAATTCAGTGGTGTGAAAGTGGTTCGGCTTTTTAAGTTCGGATAAACTTCAGTGCTCTGCAAAATGTGCCGGAGAGTGGTGCCGACTAGCAGCGGGAACAAATCAAATCTGTTCCACCATTTGAAGCAGTTCCACCCGATAGAACATACTGAGAGTCAGAAGATGAGGCATCATAAAAGTTTAAGCCAACCTCTCCCCGAACCATCACCATCTTTTGTAGGTACAGACATCCATTGTGTGTGTCCTCGGCAGTTTTTTCCTGAGGCTTTTTAATATTGTCCATATCGATATCTGAATTATATCGTATCGACCGAAATTAAGAAATATATCGTGATATAAATTTTTGCCATATCGTCCAGCCCTAATTCATCTATATATAGTTACTGTATATTTCTTATTCTCCACATTCAAATATACATCTGTAAATTTACATTATTTTCTGTACATTAATTTATTTATTCTATGCACAATATCAATCTCTGCTAACTTATATACTGTATATTCACATATATACATATATTCTGTAAAGGTAATTTTATATAGCTTTTATTTATATCCTTTTTCTATTTATCTGTGTATATGTTCACATTGCACTGCTAATTTGCACTTCTGGTTAGATGCTAACTGCATTTCGTTGCCTTGTAACTATGTGCAATGACAATAAAGTTGAATCTAATCTAATCCAATCCATTAATGTTTTACAGATCAATTAGTAGTGAAAGAATTTTTCTTTTTTAAATTGTAGTGAAAGTCAGCAAAAACATTTAACTAGGTAGAAATGTTCAAAAGATCCATTTAAAAGAAATGATTTCTACCTCCTGAAGATATACCTTCGGTTATTAATATCTGTCACCAATAATTAATACTGATTTATATTAATATATTTATATTGGTGACAGGCTGCAGACTGTTGTCATTAATAAAGCAGATTCATCTGATGGAAGATGCGCACAACTGTTCGCACACTGAAACATGTCAGCATGTTCCTGTGAAATGTTACTGAAAAGGACAAGCGTTCAGGCTTCATAATGCATATATAACAGCGTCTCTAACAGGACGCGAGATATAAGTAAGTTCACATTGGATTCTGCTGAGCTGGGATGAAGACAGTAACAGGTGACTGAAGCTGGTGTCAGGTTAGCAAGACTTCCCAAGGAAATGCAAAGCCATACAATGTAATTTTAAACTGCTGTTTCACTGATCAGCAGGTCACACATTACTTTCACTCAGTACTACCCCCTGGAGGCCGAGGGTAACATCAGGCTCTGACAATCCTTCCAACCCCAAGTGTGTAGGCACCCCCTTTTAACAACTGCACTGAAAACAAATCTTTTGCTACATTATACAATACCACATTTTTGAGAATTTCATGTATCTTTGTTAAAACGGTCTCCATTTTAGTGTGTCGGTGATGCTGAGCACAAAGTTAAAGTCCATAAGAAGTGGTTTACTAAGCATCTGGTGAACTAGCTCAGCAAGGGCTCAAGTCTTGGTTTTGTGCAGGCCAGTCAAGCTGTTTTACATGAGACTCATTTCTATATGGATCTTGCTTTGACCACAGGGACATTGTAACGCTTAGCTTAAGTAAAGCAGGCTACACAAATAAAATTGTCCTGTTACCTCTACAACTCTTGTGTTTGAATGGATGCAGGTACAATAAATAGACAACAACACAACAAATAAGTGCCAACCCCGAGTGTATTATACAAAAACAACACAGGAAAAAATATATACATATATATTAGGGCTGGGTCGATAGACGATGCCATCGTCCATCGCCGATGGCCGATAGACATCACGATGCTGAGCCGGCATCGCGACCCTCGGCCCCGCCCCGCCCCGCCCCCGCCGCAGCAGCAACCAGCTCGCGAAAAACACACACTTAATCACACTATATAGCCAAATGAAATGCATGCTTTCAATTTCCGCATCTTTACTTATTTTATTATTATTATTATGAGGAAATAATAACAAGGAAGTTGTTAGCGATCACAATACAAATTACAGTGAACTCCAAACGAATTACACGAACTAGTTCGTTTACATTAATAAATAAGGCATACAAAAATAGCAGAAAAAAATCAAAATAATCACACCGGTGTGATCCTTCTTGGTTAGGCTCTGACGCGTACGATTACACCGGTGTGATTAGAACGTTCTGTGGTCACCTGCTGAATTCAAACTGTGTTCAAACCTGCAATGGCGGTAAACGAGAGAGCGAGTCTCTCAGCGCTTATTATGTTTCAGCGTTTTCAGTCACGTAATATTTATTTGTTTCTTACGTTTTAAATGATGCTGCATGATTCAGGAATAAACATATATAAGTTCAATTTTAACTCACATTTATTTGTATAGCGCTTTTCATATACATCATCATCTACATAGCGCTTACTTCTATATATAGCCTATACTTTTTATGAAACGGAGACAAAAGCATCTTTCAAACAAAACGTTGTTATTTTTATTTTCTTACATTTCATATTTCATTAATCACAGAAGTAATAGGAAAATATATATCGTTTATACATAACGGGGGCAAAACAAACCTTTCAAACAACGTGCGGTTATGTTTTATTCCTGTCAATCGATTGCGTAGGTAATTATAAAGTTAACACTATTCCTCTCTTAGTTCGCCAGACACTGTTATGTTTTTGCGGATAAGCATTTTTAAATCCAACTCCAGGAGTGTGTCTCCCTGACAAATCGCGGTGCCCGTGATAATTTGCCAATCAATCTAACGTGAACATTATAAACGTTTGCACATATTTAACAATCGGAAAATCTTTCATTTGACAATGCATGTAAAAGTTTAATAAATATGTGGTTTGAAATATACATATTCGTATACGTATAAGCTGCAGCGCGCCACTGTGTAATGCCACGTCACAAGCTTCCAATAATCCCACTCAACGGTTATTTCCACAGGGACGAAACTTTGCGTCACAGTCCTAAACAGCAGAGAGTGAAATACGGCGATCGATCGCTATGTTTCAATTGAGCACGAAGAGCGTTGCTGCTGAACAACACCGACGTCTTTTATCGTAAGTGCAGAATCGGCTGATAATGATGACGTCACGGGATTCCCCTGGCGAGTCCACAACACTGGACGGGGCAATACAAACAAAGTGGCAACGAAAACAGCTGTTTAACACCAGTAATCAAATTAACATTTTATCAACAGCTTTATAAATATTTCCCTTTTATGTGGCTGTGCTATAACATTGGTGAATTAGAAAAGGTCCATTCCCAAAGTGTTCTAGAGTAACATTGTACGGTGAAGACTGTTAAGTCGTGTGAATTTGTACATCTCACCAATTACACTATTTCTCATTTGTTTGTTTTCTTATGATCTGCTTTTACCAGATTAATGGTTAGAGTTAGGGGTGGACCTTCATACTTGCGCGTTTTCCCAAAATTGTGTGTTTTTGTACAAATCACTTCACACAAAATCTTCACCTCATAAAATAGTTAGGTTTTCCTGTGAGATCAGGTTGGGTGAAGAACACCCAAAGTACATGGGGGTTTCCACATACATTCAGTTATATACAGTAGTGTATTTATCTGAATGTGTCTTCCTTCTTGCAGATGTTTTAGAAACAATGCACCAGTTCTAAGCTTTATCTTTTAGCGTTATGTGATAAGACCTAGTCTGACTGTGCACAGCCTCCCTCTCTCACTCTCTCTAGCTCACTTGCTCTACATGACCCTGAGGGGAACTGTCTCTGGCCAAAATTACTTGGTTTTAATTTCAAGTTTGTGCTGACAAGGCCGCCTCGCAGCATATGGTGCAGGAAGCGAATTTGACAGCCCCTGTTGTTGGACTTTATGAAGCTTGTAAATATTTCATCTGAGTGTGAGATCAGGAATGGAAAAAGGCCCGGGTGCCTCACTGAGCTCCTGCCATCTGTGAAAATCATGAAACATCTGATCAGACTCTCTGCTGTTATTTTTTAACAGTCACATGGAGAACATCTCTCCATCACAGCTTATATCTCAGCATGAACCTTAATATTATAAAACTGTTTCTTGTTTGTTGTTGCATCTGTATTGTACGGTAATGACTACAATAATGATTGATATTAACGCATTTAAAGCTTGGACGTGCAGAGAGTTTCTCGGAGACAGAGGCTCAAATGTAGCTCAAAAAGCATCTATCACCACAGAGTATTTCTAAAATGTAAACTGATAATAATTTTATATATTTATTATTATACCACTGGTAGACATTGCTAACAGTCATACGTTCACTATTAATGAATACAAGACTATTGAAATAGACTTGCTTTATCTCTGATTGTTTTCTGACTTCATCCTCTTCTCCCTCTCCCTTCTTAACATGCAGGCTGTTTTTTTTTGTCTACTAAATTTTATTTTAAATAGATAAAAATTGATATTTTAATGAATGTGTCAAATTCACTTTCTGTTATTAAGAATTAGCTTAGTTATTGTTGTTTTGTTATGGTTGTATTTGGCCACATAAATATTATATGTGTTTTTTTATAATATATATTATTTTAACAAGGATTAAAGCAAAATTGTAGGTTGTACATATGATGAATGCCTTTTTTTGCAAACTATCAGTCTCAGATAGCTTACCTGTTTTTATCCATGCTGACAAAGGAACTGTCCCTTTTGCTGCCTCCAAAAAATTTGAAATTTTCTGTAGTCTCTTTTTCTTTGTTTGGCATCTTGGCTTTACTCCCTTGGCCTATATAACATAAAGATAAAGCTTGCTTGCAAACTCCTGTCTGAAAATGTAACTAACAACTTTGTTGAGTAGGTTACTAACTTACCAACACATGCCCCCTCGAAAATCTGATGATGTGAATTTGAAATGGTCGATGATGACCATAAAAACGTCGGATGCAAGAAGCAATGGAGAAACAGTGACGAGTCACGCGTGCACATGCTATGTGGCAATATCAACGCTAATGCTTACATCGCGTCGTTATGGCAACGACCCGTCAGACTGTAACGGCATTGAACAATAGGTGGATTATCCGAATTTCGTTTTGAGTTATATTCGCTACTGTTTTGTACACGTTCTCATATTATTACAACTGTTAGTCTGAAGTGTGAGAGGAGAATCCGGTCTCAGGGCTTTCTGCGCTAGTCTTGACCACCACAGGGCTGAAGTCATGGTGGGCTTTAATTGCCCTTATAATCATTTTGTCTTTGACCTGCTTCAGATGTGTTTTCCTCAGATTATCCTCTTTTCTGTTTAAACTGTCTTTCTAATATGGGAATACATGGAATACCCTGTATACTGTTTTATGACCTACACTCAACCAAACATTTTGTTGCCATGGTAACTTTGTCTCGTTGCAATACTTGAATTTCTGCATACATTTTTAGCACACGGTCCTAAGTCGCAGTTCGTGTGTATGATTAAGAGCTTTGGGTGACACTGCGCATGTCTATGCGAATCAGTGGGCGGGCCCAAATGTGTCCATATTTAAACATCATCTCTTATTATTTTTAAGTCATGACCAAGATCCGCGATTATTAACATGTTTTTAAGGGCGGGGCTGGACGTCTTATTTGTAGTCAAGGACATTTGCCAATCTTAAATATACGCAGCAACAAGCACAGTATTAGACTTAAGACCAAAAAATAGCAAAGGTGAAGGTCACATCCAGTCAAGTAATGCACACAATGCAGGTGTCCAAATCCCCGGACTGTATACCAACCATGTGTCAATGTGTCCAGAATTATGTTAAGAACATTACAAATATGAAATTCGTAGGATATATTTTAGCGTCTCCAAATAAAGTCCCTCGTGCCCGAATGACGCAGCAAGGCAACACTGATACCATATTAAAGCGAGCCGCCTCCACCCATCCGCATCAATCTGATGTGGAGATCGAAAATAGGTCTGCGCTGCACACTGGAGGAGAAGCGTGGCATCTTCCAGCGTCTGAGCTGCCGCGGCGCAGTAAACACCTACATGCGTTCATCCAAACACAGCGGACAATAAACAGAAACTATCTGTTGTTTTTCTCCCTGGATTTCGAACGGAATCTGCGGATGATCAGCGATGGGGGAATGGACCATACTAGAGAGACTTCTGGAAGCTGCTGTCCAGCAGCATTCCACTATGATAGGAAGGTAAGAGCAGAAATAAGTGTAAATTTTAGTATGTATCAGTGACAACGAAATTCAATGTAATTGCTTGATAACGTTCGGAGCCCGAGTTCCAGCTGTAAACGAAAAGAGGCGATACCTTCTATAAAATAATGGCAAGTGTTAAAAACATGACATGCCAAAAACATCTGCATTGTAAAATCATTTAGCTAAATATATGTGATGGTGACGCGCAATTCAGTTTTTGAACGCAGCTGGATTTCAGCATCGGACAACTGCTGTTAGCGGCCTTATATTTACACATTTCATGATTTTTATTTTGTGATTTGTTTCATTTAAAGGATGTTTGGAAGCAAAGTGATGCTTCTCGCCAGCTGTGCACAGAAACAGGCGTCACCGCCAATTTCACCCATTAAAATAACGTGAAGAAAAAGCAAAAAACAAAACAAAAAAAAGCATGCAAACAAACATGACATCAAAATAAATTTGCATAACATATATGCAACATACAATAGAGCACACTGAAATACGGCTGAAATTGAAATAAAGCGGTTGATGATTCCGAACGCACTAGACAGCTTACTGTGACTCACACTCCTTGCCTATACCAGTGAATCAACCTTACATTTACACGTTTTTTGTGGTTATCGTGTGTATTTTTCTTCATTTAGAAACACGTTTGAAAGTGAAGCGATGCTTGGTACCAACTGTGCACTAAAACAGGCGGTACCGTCAATTTACCCATTAAAAAGCTGTGGAAAAATAAGCAAGCAAACAAACCTGACATGATAAACGATATTTGCATAACATACATGCCAAATATAACAGAAGACAGTGAAATTTAGGAACTGAAAAAACGCGTTTAATGATTCTAAACGCACCTCAGTTTCAGCACTGGATAGCTCCCGGTAACCCACGCTCGTCAACACTGAATCGACCTTATATTCACACACTTTTTGTGTTTTGTGTGTAATTTCTAGTTAATAAATAAACGTATACAAAATGTAAATCGAATAGAGGGTAATGTTTTATAACAAGTAATTTTCAGTGAAAACAATTGCTAAAACACGTTCATATTCATATATTCATATACATCAATTTTGTGGTTATTTGTAGGATCCTGCTGACTGTGGTGGTGATCTTTCGGATCCTGATTGTAGCTATAGTGGGAGAGACAGTGTATGACGACGAACAAACCATGTTTGTCTGCAACGCCTTGCAGCCGGGCTGTAACCAGGCATGTTACGACAAGGCTTTCCCCATATCTCACATCAGATACTGGGTCTTTCAGATCATCATGGTCTGCACCCCCAGCCTTTGTTTTATCACATACTCGGTCCATCAGTCAGCCAAGCAGAAGGAACGACGATATTCCACCGCCACCGTCCTACTCACGCTGGACAACAAAGAGCAAGATTCGCTAAAACGAGAGGAGATCAAGAACCAGAAAATTAAAAACACCATCGTGAATGGAGTAATGCACAACATGGAGAACTCCACCAAAGAGGCAGAGTCCGACTGCCTGGAGGCCAAAGAGCTGACCACCCCGGGCACGAAACCGGCCAAGTCCAAGATGAGGCGCCAGGAGGGAATTTCCAGGTTCTACATTATCCAGATCGTGTTCAGAAACGCTCTGGAGATCGGCTTTCTTGTGGGTCAGTATTTCTTGTATGGGTTCAATGTGCCCGCGGTATACGAGTGCGATCGTTACCCGTGTATCAAAGAGGTGGAGTGTTACGTGTCCCGACCCACGGAGAAAACCGTGTTCCTTGTCTTCATGTTTGCGGTCAGCGGCTTTTGCGTGGTTCTCAATCTGGCCGAGCTTAATCATCTGGGCTGGAGGAAGATCAAAACAGCCGTGAGGGGCGTCCAGGCCCGAAGGAAGTCCGTCTATGAGATCAGGAACAAAGATCTGCCCCGGATGACTATGCCCAACTTCGGCCGTACTCAGTCTAGCGACTCTGCCTATGTGTAAGGGTATGGGCCGGAGAGAGCTACTGTCATTATGGAAGAGTCCCTTAGCCCCGTAAGGTTTGTGAAATGCAAGAGTCGGGTAGGACATTTCTGTTACCGTTTTAAAGACTTCATTGACAACTGTGGGACAAATCTGTTTGTAAAGCAGTTCAATACAATGCAACTTTTTAGTACCATTTGTACTCTGAGATGTACACAGTAAAGAACAAATACTGATACCTGAAGTGTGTTCTCTCTCTGAACGAGTTGCTGTTGCGCATTACATTGCAGTGCCCATGTTACGCATAATACATGCACGTTATGATTTACTGCAATACACGATGACTGGTGCAATTGCCTCAGCAAATAATTGCAGATAAGGTACATGACACTGTAACATGAGCAATGGCATGAGGCGTGACCGAAGCTGTTCTGCTATATCTAAAGGGGGTAAATGCGTGAAGATGAATAACAGATTTGAAACACTCATTCATATATCAAAAACTAATGCTTCAGCTATGATCTCTTGCTTTTGGGTTGCCTGTACTGCACCAATGACCTTAACGTAAGATGAGTTTTATTCTGTTGTTGCTTGTGTGTGTGTGTATGTGTGTATACATGTAACACACACACACACACACACACATATATATATATATATAGCCAATAAGGATAAAAAGAGCTAGTCTTTTTCACAGGACAACATCTCTTAATCAATAATGATACAACTAATGGAAAAATGAAAACTTTCACACAGCAAATTTTTTGTTGGGCTCTGGTGCTGTTTTTTTACTAAACAGAGCCAGCTGTTTGTTATCCTGAATAATTGATGTGCTCTTATTTGTTTTTTTCTGGTTATTTATGCTTCTCATGTGTCTCACATCTACTGTATCTCTTCCAGTTTAGATGACAATGTATGTATGACCAGACGTGTGCTTTGATGTTTTTTAATGATATAAGGGCCTTGATCAAAAAAGAAATGTGGTGCATTATTTTACTGTGCGATTATGACAAGATTGTTTTTTGTCAGATTTTAAATTTGATTTTTGAATTGTTATTATTCATAATAATTATGCCACCAATTATTTATGACAGATCTGTGTGTCTGTAGAGAAGACCTTTCCTAAATCGTCTACATTTTTTAAGCTTGAAAGGAAAGTATTGCATGTTTAAGAATTTTTTCAAGAGAATATGGATATTTCAGTGGTGAAATCTATGCACCGTTTGCTGGGGTATTGACATATGGGTCCTCCCCGTACTGATGCTGCCTAAAGCTTGTGAAGAACTACGGGATATGTTATGGGCTGGGAAAACTGTATAGATAGACAAACATTGTGGTTCTAAACAGTTTGGAACAGACTGTGTGGGATCATCTGGGGCAGGGCGTACCGCACAACACCTGACAGGATGACTTGGCAAAGCTGGGATTACAATCAAAGCTGTGGTACGGACACAGTCTGAAACTCTTGGGAGAATGGCCATTCATGCTTCAATAATTTAAGGGGAGGGAGGGCTCTGGGACACCGGAACAAAAAGACAAATAGCATTGAACTGTGAATTGCTTGGCTGTATGGTGCAATACTCCCTTTTCTCTATGTTGTTCCTTAAAAAAGCATTCCAGGATTACACAATTATAACTTTTTACACCTCTGTGGTCCTTACTGAGAAATTGTAAAAACCAGGGAAATCCAAACAAGAGGCTTTATCGGAAACTGAGCTAAAGGAACTAATTTTTATAATTGTTATAAATAAGACCCGTATTGGACCTAAACAGCAAAGCTTTAATAAAACATGAACTTCCGTCTTTCTTGCTTTATATATACTGCAGCCCCCCCACCTCACACTCTCTGATTCTCTTCTGTGCAATAGTAGACAGGATATTTTTACAGCAAACACAATGATTGGTTTATGTATGAATGTAATTCTGCATGCATGTGAGTGTTGCAGGCTTGGTTAATGGTCACCTAGAGGGATACACCATTGCAAAGGTTTAATGTGACGTGACAGATTTTAGAGACACAAGAGATACATTCTGCACGCTGAGATGTCTCACTGCTGCCATTTTTTACTGATTTCCAAAAATATCTTGTTTATCAGCCTTGAAATGACTAAAGTTAGCATGGGATGCCATTATTTCAAGTACACAAATACAGAGAAATCTTTTGATTTCAGATGAAAGCTGGTCCTCACAGGGTCGTCTGCAGAACCTTATACAGCCACACTGTAGATTCACTGTAACTTTATCTTGATAGATTTGCATATCTATACAAATAGACATGCATGTAGCAACAACAGAAAACACTAGGCTATTTCCTTTTTCAAATGATCAGGCCTCCACTCTGTTTTTAAGACTGTGTAAATGAAATAAATGCAGTTGGATGTTATACGGTTATTATACAGTTATATCATAAAGTTATACAGTTCTTCACAGAAAAGGTGATATAAGAGAGGGGCTGGTGGTGTGTTTTCTGCTGCACACACATGCCGCCCCTCAGAGGTTTTACTTAACTGCAGTGTCCTGAAAGAGCTGCACAGAAACTCTGCAATGCACAACTGCTCTCACCTGAACATTACTAATCATTGGCATTAAACCTAAACAGTTCTGTGTTTTAGGATAGGTTGGTTTACCCAACAAATTTATTTGGATATAGAAAAAGTATCTTATTTACTTGCTGTTAAATATGGATAATTAATTATTAGATCATTTCACTTGATGTTGATAGATTCCCAGAGTGAACACAAGAGGTATAAAAAATAATTTAATATATATCATATAATCATTGATTTGTTAGTGAAAAGCATTTCTGAATGTATTTTTGGTCAAGTGAACTGTCTCTCCAGGTCAGCTACTGGATCCTCATTTTACTACCTACCAAATCAGCCAACACAACTTCATAATCACATTTTGGTCATAATTTTCTGTATTTTTCTATTTTACTGTGAGAGATGTTAAATCATTGCACATGCATTTTGCTTGTATTACAACAAATCATGAAATAAACTGCAAATGTTGTATATGATAACATTCTATTCAATTTACTTTATAATATTTATTATTTAGATTAAACTCCCTCTCACTGGTTTTTAATAACAAAAGGTTATGGTAGGAAAATGACTGACACTGTAGAAAACATTCTCTGTTTAAACCAAACAAGCCAAAAGCCACAAAATATAGTTGCACTAGATAGAATACATTTCAATGTAAAATCCTTGTCAGAACAAAATAAAACACATTTACATCATTGATCAGGATTAAGATCTTATGTTAAACCTGTAAACATGTAACTGTGCTGCTGTGACATCTTTTAACCTGAGAGCCTTCATCATTAACACACGCACACATGTTTTGTGAATATTTTAGTGAGGTCATTCCATAGACTTTTATTTTTATATCAAGCTAATGATATTTTCTATAATTTAAACCTAACCTTACTCCTAACACTTTATGGCCCTTTTAATTTATAAAGGAGCAGTAAAATATGACACACATTGGTTGTTCTGATATTTCACTGTTAATTCAATTTTTTCAATTCAATTTTATTTATATACCGCTTTTTTACAATGTTACATTGCTTCAAAGCAGCTTTACATTAAAAACAAAGAATAATAATAAAACACATAACCAATGTCAGACATGTTAATGGTATTATTGCAAATAATATGTGTGGAATACTAGGTATACTAGACCTATAGTATGTTTACGAACAAAGAGCTGACTAAACCGATAAAGCCAAAAAATTGTTGAGCAAAATACAAGCATTTCAGCTTACATAGGGATGGCATATAATAGACAACATCTTGTGGGACAGGGGTATGAGGGATTTGCAATAGTACCATGAACTACACAACATGCAAAAGCAGCATACATACTGTTATGACCCTGTTTTTCCCCTTCTCTGCCTCTTGGTTGCAGTGTAACATCTGTGTGTGTGACAACGCTGCCAACTAAAGATGCTATGTGTGGACAGTATAAAAGACGTGACTGATTGTTTCAACTTCACTTCCTCTGGTGGAACTTTGTTCTTCAGAGAAGTCTTTTGCTCCAACTCTCTTTTGTTGTTTATTCATTTGTCAATATTCTTTATCCCATTGGACTGTTTTTTTTATTTATTTCAATCCCTAGACATTTGTGTTTTTTTTTGTTTCTGTAATCAATAACTTTTTCCTTAATAAATAACGTTGCAATTTAAGTATTTTTTTGTGTGTGTGATCCTCTTTATGTTACGGTCGGGAACGAGCTGGCCGTGACATAAATTGGAGGCTCGTCCGAGATCCTTTGCTGTAGGAATGTTGGTAAGTATCTTATTTTTGTAAATGGTCACCTTTATGAAGTCACCTTGTTTGTTTGTGTTGTCGCATAGGTGGATGTTTCTGCGAAAATGTCTTTGGTGCTCGCAGATTTCTTTGCCTACCCCTCGGAATCTTTACTTGAGCGGTGCACAAAGGAGCAATTATTGCAAATTGCTGAGCGCTGTAGTATCGATCTTACTACTCAAGACAAAAAGTTAAAGGACACGCTTGTGACAACTTTGAAACGATCACTGATGGATTGAGAAGTTTTAGAGGTAAGAACTGAGTCTATTGCTCCCAGTGAATCTTCTGTGTTTTCTCCTTGTGATATTAATGTTGAAAGTGAATTAAAATTTAGAGATATGTCACTGCAAGAGAAACAATTGTTTTTGAATGTGGCGAAAATCCGTGCTGAGCGTGAGAATCACGCTATGAGAGAGAGAGATGTGGAAAGAGAATTTGCAGCTAAGAAATTAGAACAACAGTTGTCTGTATGGAGATTGGAACTTGAGTTGGAGAGAGAACGGGAAGAGAGAGTGTTTCAGTTAACGAAGTTGGAGTTTGAGTTGGAAGCAAAGAAAGTGGAAGCTTCACGAGTTGATGTGCCTCCGGTATTAGAGCAGTCGGCCGAGTTAGGCGAACCTATGTTTGATGTTCACCGAAATATGATATTAGTTTCGCCTTTTTCTGAAAGAGAAATATTTTGATCATTTTGAACGAGTTGCTTTATCTTTGAAATGGCTGAAAAGGTTTTGGACTTTACTGTTACAGTGTGTTTTCACAGGTAAAGCTCAGGAAGTTTATTCTGCTCTCACCCTGGAACAGAGTGGTGAGTATGATATTGTGAAGTCTGCTGTATTGCACGCCTATGAACTTGTACCTGAGGCATATCACCAAAAATTCAGAAATCGTAATAAAAATGACCACTGCACTTATGTTGAATTTGCAACGGAAAAAGAAAATTTATTTGATTGATGGTGTACTTCAATGAAAATTACAACTAAAGAGCAGTTAAGACAATTGGTGCTTTTGGAGGAGTTTAAGCACTGTGTTCCTCCTGCAGTAGCTACCTATTTAAATGAACACAAGATGAGCAAACTTTCTGATGCTGCAATTATGGCCGATGAGTTTGTGTTAACCCATCAGGGGTCATGCAGTTCAGTGAGCTTCAAAAGTGACATGCCCAAGTCTAAGTTTTTCAGTCAAGCTAAGACAAAGCCTGCAGTGTTGGGACAAAATGTTAGGGTAGCTTTTGCTAGTAATCCTAGTAAGACACCACTTTCAAGAGACCTGGTTTGTTTTTATTGTAAAAACAAACCAGTTTGTTTTATTGTCCTGTTCTTAAGAAGAACGAAAGATTCTCAAAGTCTGTTGCTTTAGTTACTACTTCACCCTTCGTAGATGATAGTCCTGCGGATGGAAATGTCTTTTTGCCTAGTTCCTGTGATAAATCTGTTGATCTACATGTCATTGGCTCTATTAATTATACACCCTTTATCACCGAAGGAGCGGTGTCTTTGCCAGGGACTGAAGAGATGGTCCCAGTGCGTATCCTCAGAGACACGGGAGCTGCACAATCGTTCCTTTTGGAATGGAATGTTGCCTTTAAATTCTGAAACCGCTACTGGAACCCATGTATTGGTGAGAGGTTTTGAAATGGGGTTTGTTAAAGTGCCTTTGCACCGAATCCATCTTTTCTCTGCCATAGTAACTGGTGATGTTGTGGTTGGTGTCCGTTCTGCACTTCCAGTTCCTGGAATTACATTTATCCTGGGAAATGACTGAATGATGAATGATTTGTTACTTGTTACTTTGACACCTCTTAGGCAAGATGGCGCCGAGCATGGCAGCCGTGTTGCGAGCTCTGAGCAAACTTTGCAGTTTTTTGTGTGTTTTTCTTGTTTTTTTGTTGTTTTACGTGTTGGACGTTGTTAGTATAACTGTCTACATTTACATTTACATTTACATTTAGGCATTTGGCAGACGCTTTTATCCAAAGCGACTTACATTGCATTATACATTGATCACTATACATTGAGTATGTGTAATCCCTGGGATCGAACCCATGACCTTGGCGTTGTTAACACCATGCTCTAACCACTGAGCTACAGGAAAGCTCTACGACAGACACACGCTTTTAAATATTCACTCCTTTGTCACGCAACGCAAACCGGACTTTGAGTTCTTGAACGCCGGTGTTTTGTTTACAGACACCGCATCAGAGCCCTTTGTCTGGGCTGCACGGCCTCGACTGAGGAAACGCCGCCGGAAAAGGGGGAAGAGAGCTGGCGTCCTTGTTAGACTTAGATGCCGTCCCCTCCGACCTCCTCTCCCAACAATTTTGCTGGCTAACATTCAGTCACTGGACAATAAACTCTGTGAACTGCGGGCACGCATCTCATATAAACAAAAAGTAAGGGACTGCTGCATTATTTGCCTCACAGAAACATGGATGTCTGCAGTGATTCCAGTCTCGGCCATCGAGCTTACAGGGTTCTCCGTGCATCGCTCGGACAGAACGAAAGAGCTCACAGGTAAAAGCAGAGGTGGGGATGTTTGTTTCTTTATCAACAACTCGTGGTGTGATGAAAGGAACCTACACTCTATTAAATCATTCTGCTGTCCTGACCTGAAATTTCACATGCTTCTGTGTCGACCATTCTGGCTGCTGAGGGAGTACAGCGATCATAATCACAGCTGTTTACATTCCC
Source organism: Botia kubotai (assembly GCA_036877585.1). Lineage (NCBI taxonomy): Eukaryota > Metazoa > Chordata > Actinopteri > Cypriniformes > Botiidae > Botia > Botia kubotai. The sequence goes on from JAZGTI010013017.1 coordinate 15,146, forward strand.
CCTCAAGCCAACACAGACCAGGCACTCAAAGAACTGTATGGGAATATAAGTGAGCAGGAAA